>JAEIGN010000396.1:11637500-11855000 GCA_018903745.1 Drosophila repleta
AAAGTTAAGAGGCAGACAGAGAGAGAGGGGAGATGAGAGAGAGAGAGGGGAGAGAGAGAGTTAAAATCATGTAAATACATGAGGGAAATCTTTTCAAACAGTTTGCAATTGGATCTCGGCTGTTTCGGCTTGCGTTGAGTTGGTTTTTGTGTTCCAGCGAGTGACAGCAATCGAAAAGTATTTCACGTTTCACTTAAAGGATACATCCATATACTACGGAACATTCTGTAAACAGCAGAGACTTGCCTTAAAGAAATTTCAATATATAAAAAAACATTGAAAATGTTTTCTTTATAGAAATTGATATTAGATTTCTTAGGAATTATATATATATATTTTTTTTGCTATTGCTATTTTTATTCAATTCTTATTATTCGAAGTTTATTTTTTTATATTTGTTAAGTATTTGTTTTAATGTCTTATGTTAAGTTTAATTAATATATCGATAAGTAGTTTTAAGCAGTAGTTTGAATGTCTATCGAGATGCAACTCTGTATCAGCTGAGAATGGCTATCTCTCTCTCTCTCTCTTCTTCTGGTGATGCTTTGAGAGGGAAGACACATCTCTCTGCTCAATAGGAGAAATACTCAATATAATAAATAAGTACTATAAACTACATTAATCGATGCTGATAATAAGCTTATTATGATCTTATTATTTATTTATATTAAATTTGCCAATATTAAAATTTATATATAATTCTATTTCTTCATTTCTTTTTTTTTGATTTTAATAAAATTTATTTTAGTATTTTTTGTTGCGATTCGTTACGCAGTGGAGTTAATGGTATATAGTATATATATATATATATATATATATATCTGTAGTTTGCAATTTATTTAATGTTCTTAGAACTAGTCTATCGTACATTATCGATAGTTCAGCAGTGCCAGACAGCTCGTAGTATTGCCAGATGTTGTGAATTTTCCAACATTTTTTTATATTATTTGTAATTAAAAAGAAAAAATGTAATTTATGAAAAATAAAAGTATTATACATATGTATATATAAAAAATAATAATAAATTACATTTAATATAAAAAAATTAAAAATAAATGTATAATTTGAAATAAATAAAAAATAATTTAAGATAATAAAAGAAATAAAAAAGTATTATATAAAAAATTGTATATATACATACATAAAATAATAAATTATTTATTATTTTATGTATGTATATATACTAATATTTTTTCATATAATACTTTTTTTTATTTTCTTTTATTGTCTTAAATTATTTTTTATTAATTTCAAATTATACATTTATTTTTAATTTTTTTTTAATATTAATTGTAATTTATTATTTTTTTTTTAATATATATGTATAACACTTTGATTTTTCATAAATTACATTTTTTCTTTTCTTTTATTTTTTCAAATTAATTTTCATATGACTTTTTCTATGCATTTTATCCAACTTTTCCCTTACAATTTTAAGCTTTTATTTTTTATATATTTTTTACAGTTTTTTTATTTTTATTTAATATTATATTTAATTATTTATTGACTTACATACTTTCTGTAAAGCTTAACATTTTTCATTAAATATTTCTATATGCAACAAAAAAAAAGTTCTTTTATTCATAAATATTTATTTTGTTTAATGCATTTTCAATTGAGATATTTAAATTGTTGAGCTCAAAGCATTTGGCTATACAAATTTGCCAACTATAAAATGCATTAAATAGTCTTTTGCTGCTCGTTCCCATTCATTGAATGCTCTGAAATATGCTAGACAACAACATATTTCAGTGCTTTGTTGCAATCGAAAGGCAAATAATGCACAAAATTGTTTTTTAATTTATCTATCAAATATGAATGGAGCATAGAAGTGCTGAGAGCCTCTCGCTGCCAGATCAAATATATATATATATATATATATATATATATGAAATGAGAATCGTTGAAGTGCTTTGATGCATTCCAACTTTATGCTGGCAAAAGTCTTCAAGCAAATGTTGTACTTTGGCACAAACTTTCACGAAAATGAGCAAAAATTTATGCAGAGAAAAGAAAAGAAAGAAACATTTTTAAATATCAATAAAAGCTAGTTTTGTGTAGGGTGGGAGACAGGTGAACAGGTGGACAGGTGTGTGGTGTGTGCGCAGTTAACGAAACAGAAAATGAAGCAAAGGCAGCGAGCGAGTGCCACACGCAGTTGGAGCTGCAGCTAAGCGCTGCCTGCATACAACAAGTCGGAGTGCAGAAAGTTCAGCTTCATAAACAAGTCACGTGCGAAGCGCAACGAAACGAAACGCACAGCGTCAGGTGAAAGCAGTTGCCGCAGATGGAAACACAGCTGGAAAACTTGTACGAGTAGTCGTTGAGGCAGTGGCACCTTGAGATGGTTATGTGACGCGCGCTTTTGTTTCAGCTGCGCCGCGTCGGCGTCTGCATTGCATATTTCACGCCATGTGGCAACGCTGGCAAGGAAGTTTCGAGCCTGGCTGAGGCCCAGGCTCTGGCAATGCCAAATGAAATAACCGCAATGGCAAAAGCACAAAAAGATTTACTACTTGTCCAAGGTGGCGTGCCGTGGCTTGCCACACCATCCATGGCTCCACGACTCCACGACTCCAGTTACTCCCACAACGACCCACCTGCCCACCTGCCCACCTGCCACGCCCACTTTATGGCAAACTATTCCCAGCTGGCAGTAAAATAGTAACTGACGGCATGCAAATTTGTTTGCATTCTGAGACCAACAGCAGCTAACTGAGGAAAGTCAACAGAAGCATTGCCGATGCCCGCGACTGCATGAGCTAAGAAATACCCTGGGAAAGCCAAGTGATGGAGTGAAGTGTGGCAAAACTAGCTGATTTTCTAAGTAAATTTAGAAAAATATGCAAATAAACTATTAGTAAATTTGATTTATGTGACTCTTGAAGTGGCACATAAATATTTTAAGCTTATAAACTGTCAAATATCAGCCTTTATCACTGATGTTGAGAGTAGAGCAATATAAAAAAAAATTAATGAAGATATTTTATCAATTTATAAATGAACGAAAATACTATAACTTAATACAAAACACATGGTATTAATTAAAAATAAATATATATATATATAAATATTATTAAAGAAGATTGGCTACTTCTGCAGCTAGAGCTACTTAATATCAATATAAGATTTGTCTTAAAAAGAAAAAAAAAAAATATTTAACAATATTAACAAATTTATTATTTTTTATTTGAAAGTAAAGTTTAAATAGATTTATTATATTTTTATGAATGATGTGGAAAAGCATTCAAATTAATTAATTAAAATTAAAAAAAAAATAAAATAAACCATAAATTTTATTTATATTATTATTTTTTTTTTTTTTTATTGTTACCAAGAATTAATTCTATACAAAAATTTTGTTTTTAAGCCAGAGTGACAAAGGCCTTCAGGCGTAATTATTTTTATATATTTATTTATATATTAATAGAATTATTTAAGTATGCACATTATAATATATAATATATTAAATATATTTATAAATATAAAAAAATAATAATATATAAATAACATATTCATAAAAATATTATTTAAATTATTTTTTACTTAAATTGCCTCTGTTATTTTTTTTTGTATTTATTAATTCAATTATGCATATATAATTCAAATTTTTTTTTTTTTTTTTTTAATTATTTAGAATTTTTATTTATTTTTATTTTTTTTATTATGATGTTTATATATTGATAGAATGATTTTAATTTAGATATTAAATTTAATATATAATTATATTTATAAAAAAATAAATAAAATATAAATATTATATTCATATAAATTTATGACAAACAAAATTTATATGAATATATTATTTATAATTTACTCTTTTCTCTAATTTTTTGCCCCTTACTTATTTTATTACATGTAAATTTAATTTTAAGTTTTTTTTTTTTAATTTATTTAGAATTTTTAACATTTTTTTACTATTATGAAATAGAAATTTATGATATTAGCTTAGTCTTCAAGATTAATTCTAGAACTGATCAAGATCAATTCTGACTTCATCACAAATTTTTTTAAAAATTTCTCTCGTAGTCTCAGCGCCTCTCTCAACTTCTGCTGTCAACTCAAGCACCCTATTGGGTTTAATTTCCAGGGTATTTAACAACAATGGCAACATGAAACAGCAACTGCACAAAATGGCAAAATGGCAACCTGCTGGCTGCCTTTTATTATTATGGCCACTCGCACCGCGCTGCTCGTGGCTCGATTTTCGCTGCTGCTGCTTCTTCTTCTGCTTCTTCCTGGCTTGCCTTCCTTCATGTTGTTGTCGCATAAATTTTGCGGCTTCTTAAGTCGCAAGCAATAAAATAATATTAGCTGCATACTAACCGAGTAGCCGGAGTCGTGGCTGCGGCCGAGGGAGCCCTGCGGAGCTGGCGCCGAAAAGTATGCAACACGACACAATGCAACATTGGCAATGATTGTGGCAGCTATACGGATATGGCCACGCCCCCAAAGACAAACGCATTTGTCGTATAATTTATGACGGCCAGAAGGAGAGAGAGAGAGGGGGGCAGAGCGGCAGCTCTGGGAGCTGGTGCAATGTCTGATTTGGTCGTTACCTTTCGCTCTGAAGTGTTGCATGTTATTTATGCGGCCGGTAATCAAAATGCATGTCAAACCCATAAACATGTGGCCATCAAACTGTGGCCCGTAATCAAAACCAAACACGGCATTAAAAAACGCATTTTATTGACGCGCGCATTTGCACGCAGCTCTTGCAGCTGCCTCTCAAACTGCACACTTATTAGCCGGAAGTGCTCCTTAAACTGCAGTTAGATGGCTTTTCGCCTCGACTATGGCCTCACGGCACAGCGCCATAAAGCGGCTTAATGCCTTTGACCAGCACCCGAAGAGGTAGAGAAGCAGAGCAAACCTAATTTGAATTTTGTTTATTATCATTGGAATTATTTTTAGAGTTTAGAAGTTGCCCCTCGAGCCAGTTAATGTCAAACTGCTATTTTTTAAGGGGTATATGCTGAGAGTGAGTTAATGTGAGAGGTTAGATTAGATTATTCTTGATGAGTTTAATAATAGAGCTAAAAAAAAGATCCATGACAGTTTGAGAGCTGCTGCCAAAGCTTAATAGCTGTCAAACTGCATAAACATCAGTGAATTTGAAACTGTAAATGAAAAGATCAAAGAAATATATATTAAAATTGATATTGAAATAATCACTCTTAAGTGCCTGTCAAACTATTTAGTTTTGTCGTTTATAAAAGCCAGTCAGTAGCTCCAAAACTGTGGAAATTCAAATGATCCGAGCGTAGAATGACAACTAAATATGGTTTCATATATCATAGATATATTTTCACAGTTGCTTTTAAACTGTAGATTGTTTTCGACATTACTACAGTTGCTCTTAAACTGTATTTACTCAATTGCTCTCTAACTGTAAAACAAAGTTTTCGCAAAAGGCAAAGTTGAGTTTTTGTACAAAATATAGTTACCCATACATCAGTGCTGCTCAAACTGTTATTGAGCGCAATCACTCCAAAACTGTTACTCTATATTATCATTTAATTTAATTTGTATTTAATGTTTCGCACAGCATTTATCACCATCTGCGCTATCAGCTCTTCCAGCATATGTGACAGCTGGCATATATGTATACATATAAATAGAAATGGAAATTTAATGAATGCAGAGCTGTCTATATACAATTCCTCTCAAACTGTGACACACAACAGGAAGCGTGCTCGAGTCGTAGACACCTACATAGAATGCAAAGCGCCTGAGATGCGCTCGCCTTCAATGCTCCTCTCTCCCTCTCTCTCTCTCTCTCTCTCTCTCTCTCTCTCACTCTCTTCTCCCTCCTCTGTCAGCTGTCACAGCTGTCCAGCTTCCTCACTCCTCCTCCCCCTCTCTGTCTCTCTCTCTTGCGAAACTGTCATTATGGGCTCGAAGATAAACGACTCTGACAATTTTTGTGCCACAATTTTGTTCCAGTTTGTGTTTTTGTTGCAGCAGAGGAGCAGGGGGAGCACAAGGAGCAGCAGGAGCAGCAGTAGCAACTGCATCAGGAGCAGCAGAGACAGCCGCGTTGACTTTTCATATGGCCGCGTTCCGTAACAATTTAAACTTTTGACTATTAGTGAGTGAGAGATGCCCGCCGGGTGTTCTTCATTGTCCTGCGTCCTTCTGCACAAAATAGTTGCAAGTTTGCGACATCAGGCAAAACTTTTGGCCAGCCAATTTTTTTTTTTTTTCTTTTTCGTTGCTTCCTGTTCCTGTTTCTGCTCCTGGCCAGCCGCCCACCCGCCATCGATTGACATCCGCTGCTAGCCCCGCTGTCATCAATCTGAACGCAAACTTTTGTCTCAGCTCTTATGAGTGGTTGCGCTCGCCGCTCTTTGCTTATGACATGTCAACGCCTAATGACGCGCCCATTTGTCACCCGCTGACCAAGTGGCCAGCCGCTTTGCTACAGACAGACACTTCTGTGGCCACAAAGTGGCCTTGGAACTACTCGAAACTCCAACTCCCATTCCAACTCTTCTATTGACGTCAGCCAAATATTGACTTTCCTCTGCATCGAGCGTAGGCAAATTCCGGAGATGGATAAACTTTGCAGTTTGCTCTAAAAATCTGAAAATTAATTGGAACTAATTTTTCAGATTTTTTATTTTTAACTGAGAGTCGTCTAGGATGAGCAGAAAAACTTAAAAATTTTAAAAAGTAGTCTGAAAAAAATAAAAAATTATTTTCTAGAGAAAGATTTATTTGTTTAACGATTTATTCCTTTCTCAAGAGACCTCTTACTAGCAAAGGGAGTGTCTCTAGTCTCCAGCAACATTTCTCACAGGTTTTAAGGCAATGGGCATAAGGTCTATGGAGGATAATTGTATAATAATATGTATAGCTGATTAGTCATAATGATTCTCCTTCTATCAATGCTCTTCTCTGACTGAATCGAAATCTCTACTTGGCTCGACGTGCTGCTGCTGCTCGAAGACACCAAGTCGTACACTTAATATTTCACCTAGAAGTTTTGAAGTCAGACATTAAGTATACGAGTTAGTGTCTTCTATCAGCATTAGGCAGAGTCCAAGAGGCGGCCACAAATTAACTCTAGATATGAGATGCTCACCAAATCAGCCTGACTAGGCTAGCCCAAAGATGAGCTCGGCGATAAAAGTAGAAGTCGAAGCAGTTACAGACGGCAGTAGCCTCAACTCTTGGTTTACTTGACTTGACTTAACTATACAATATAATTAAAAAATAATTTTTAATATTTTCAAATATTTTTCAAAATTTTTAAATATTTTCATATATTTTCTAATATTTTTAAATGTTTTAAAATATTTTAAAATATTCTGAGAACTGTTTAAATATTTTCAAATATTTTTCGAATACTTTAAAATAATTCTAAACATTTAAAAATACTTTAAAAAATTCTAAAAATATTTTTAAATTTTTTTAAATATTTTGGGAATATTTTAAAGTTTCTAAAAAGTTTTAAATACTTTAAAATAGTTTTTAAAACTTTCTAATATTTTTATATATTTTGAAAAAAATTTTAATATTTTGAAATAATTTTTATTACTTTTAAAAATCTTAAAATATTTTTTTAAAAATTTTTAAAATATTTTTTGAACATATATAAATATTTTTGAATATTTCAAAGTATTTTTTACATATATTTTGAATATTTTAAAGTATTTTTCAGTATTTTCAAATATTTTCATATATTTTTCGTCATGTTTAATTCAAAACAAAATCAAAATTGTTTTAAAAAAAAAACTGCACTGCTAAGACTTCTTCAGATAAAAATCCTCTAGTTCTCAACGGCATATTCAATCTACTCTAACCGAGATTTAGATCGATCCTATAGAACTTAAGCTCTCAATAGTGCTTGACTGTATAATAACACCCTGTCCATGCCTATACTCTCTCATCAAACTGAATAATAATGAATCAGTTATATAAAAGATAGAATGATAAAAGAGTAGAGTATACAGAGTATATGCACATAGAGTGAACGATCTACGATCTATGTATATGAAACTGTCTGTCGAGGCGCTCAGGAAAATCTCAACGAATGCGCTGTGGCAGTTGGCATGTGGAGAGTGTGAGGCGAATGCAGGAAACGTTTAGCTGGGCGCAGCTCGTTGCGATTGGCCAAGATAAATGGGCAATTCAGTGTGGGTGGGAGTCGTGTGTTGTGGGCGTGTTCGCTCTGTAGCTAAACTGATTTCATGCAATTTGGCTGCCCAGCTGACCCCTGCTCACTCCTCCTCACAGAGAGAGAGAAAGAGTAGGAAAAAAGTTGCAGCTGGGAAACCGTAAATTTAGCAGGCAGGCAACATTTGGAGTTCGTGGCACAGTTTTGCAGCTGCTGGCCAAGGCCAGAGCGAGCGACTGTGTGTGTGTGTGTGTGTGTGTTGGGCTAAAAATCAGAGCATAAGTGAAAACTTTGGCCAATTAATGGCATCATTGAATTTCCACTTGACTTTTTCAGCTGCCAAACTGGCCGATGACTGGCCAAAGGGCGTTCAATTTTATATCCTCGCCCACACACAGCTTCCTCTCTCCCCCTCTCTCTCTCTCTGTGAAAAGTTCGCCAGTGAAAAATGGCCCTTCGCATAGATCTTGGGGCAGCAGGCGCTAGTCAGTCGGTCGCCACGCTTTGAGCTCGAGAGTTGGAGCTGGGATAAAAGTGATAAATGAATTTTCACAAAAGTAATTAAAAGTAAAGTAACTAGCATCGTGTGATGTCCATGCCAGAGCGAGATAGACACACACACACACACACAGACACAGATAGAGACGAGGCGAGTGGGTGGCATCGCCAGCGCCAGCGGCAACCAAAACTTTGCCATAAAAGCAATCTAATAAGACTTTTTAATAGTTGGCATGAAGTTAATTTTTAGCCAGGCTCCAAATACAAAAGCAAACAAATGCCTCAAAATTGATGGCAAAACAGTTAGCTGACATCTATCCATCTCCCTCCCTCACTCTCTCTCACACTCTCTGTGTGTCCTTAACTAGCTTGTGGTTGGGCTAACTAACTATAGCGCAAGGCTTTCTCCATTCTCTCTCCCTTTACGCTCGCTGCGGCTTTTGTGGTGAATTTTCAGCTGTTAATCACTACTAAAGGGAACGTGTGGATAATTTTTCAAATCGGAAAAGTGAAGAACTTATGCTGCAGAAACTGAAGTTGGTAGATAAAGTTGAGATAAACAATGAATTAATATTGCAGAAGGGGCTCTTCTGGCAGTATCAGAGAATATTGCTATGACATCCCATCGGTATTTCCACTTCCCCTGCCTGTATGTCTCACTCTCGCTCTCTCTCTTTCTGTTCCTATGCCAATTTCATACTCTCTCTCTCTCTCTCTACATATTAGCTCACTCTCTCGCTCTCAAACTTTCTCTAACTCCATCTGCTTCCTCTTCTGATTTTCTCTCTCTTGCTTTTTTGATGTGCTCTCTCTGCCTTTGTATCTCTCTCGGTCTCTCTCTCTCTGTCTCTATCTCTTTCTCTCTTTCTCTCTCTCTCTCTCTTACAATAGCTCTTTCAATCCGTCTTTGTGTCTGCCTTTCTCTCTCTCTCTCTCTCTCTCTCTACATCTTTCACTCTGTCACGCTCTACTCTCTATATTATTTTCTCTCTATCTCTCTCTCTTGTTCTATATAAATATCTTTCTCTTTCCCTCTTGTTCCATATCATTCTCTCTTATTCTCTCTCTCTTTCTCTCTCTCTCTGATTTTCTCGATCTACATGTCTCTTACTATATATCTCTCTCTCTCTCTCTCTTACTATCTCTCTCCCTGTTTCTCTATTTATCTTGTTCATGTTCTTGTCTCTCTTTCTCTCTCTCTCTCTCTCTCTCTCTCTCTCCCTCTCTCTCTCTCTCCGTCTTTCATTATTTCTTTCTTACTCTACTTATTTTCTCTCTTCCACTGTTGCTCTCCTTTTCTCTTTTTCACTTATTTTCTCTTTCTCCCTCTCTCTCTCTCTCTTGTTCTATAAAAATATCTTACTCCTTCTCTCTTGTTCCATATCATTATCTTTTATTCTCTCTGATTCTCTCTGATTTTCTCGATATATCTATTACTATCTCTATCTCTCTCTCTCTTACTATCTCTCTCCCTGCTTCTCTATTTATCTTGTTCATGTTCTTGTCTCTCTCTCTCTCTCTCTCTCTCTCTCTCTCTCTCTCTCTGCCTGTCTTTCTCTCTCTCTCTCCGACTTTCATTGATTCTTTCTTACTCTACTTATATTCTCTCTACCACTGTTGCTCTCCTTTTCTCTTTTTCACTTATTTTCTCTTTCTCCCTCTCTCTCTCTCTCTCTCTCTCTCTCTGATTATCTCGCATATTCTCTGTTTTTTCTATGTTTCTCTATCAATCTTTTCGTCTATCTCTCTCTCTCTTTCCCTTCACATCTCATTCTTTATCCTTGCTCTCCTCTCTCTCTCTCTCTCTCTCTCTCTCTCTCTCTTTGCCTTCACTCTAGCCCCCTTCATTTCCCCTCTTTGCCAACTGTTGCTTAGAGCAAAACACGTTCCATTCATATTTGAAGTCGCACATCATTCAACATTGATAAATTATGTATACGCATATACGCACGCTCCATCACCTCTCTCTCTCTCCCTCCGTCCCTCTCTCTCTTTCTCTCTCTCTCTCTCAGTCAGTGCACAGTCTTTGGCTTTCAATTTCCTACTCAATTGTCTATCAGTTGTTCATCTTTTGACTTGGATGCGAATTGATGTTGATTGATGATTTCATGATGCCTCAAGTAGTCACTCAGAGAGAGAGAGAGAGAGAGAGAGAGGGTAGAGGAGAAGCTGATGCGTAGCTTTTGGCAAAATGTAAAATCATTTACTTATTAAATCCTTTAGACAAACATTAATTTGGCAGCGGCCAGCACGGGGCGCGCACCTAACCGACAAACAAGTTGAACGAACAAGCGAACAAATAACACAAAGTGCTTTTCGGTTGCAGGGAGTGCGGAGTGGGGTGGGCGTGGCGTGGTGTGGGCGAAGGCTTTTTAGAGTTTTACCGCTCTTAAGTCGAGTCTAGGCGAATTGAACCGCACCAAATCGCTGCAGACAAAAGCGCAAATTAACAGTTTGATTTTCACGCTAAACAAAACGCAGCGAAAAATCAACAAACAACGTGAAATCGATTTGAGTCGAGGCGAGTCGAGTCGAGGCGAGTCGAGGCGAGTCGAGGCGAGTCGAGGCGAGTCGAGTCGCTGCCTGATGACCAGGCCAAGAGCCATGCAATGGCTTAGCTGGGGGGCAGATGGCGTTGGGGCTCAGCTTGGGGTTGGGGGCACCGAAAAACACTTTGTGAAAATAAACGAAAACAAAATCAAAGCACTATTGAATTTTCCAAATGGCATTTTGAAAGCGGCAGCAAACCAACAAAATAAACACAAAACACCGACAGCAACAACAACAACAACAACAACAACCAGGAGAGCATACAGGTATGGCGAGAGCGGATTCGAGAAGTCATAGAAAGGTGAAAAAGGTGTTACGAAATGCCAGCGAGTTCAGAGCATGTGCTTTGACATGTGCTAAAAGGGTACACGAAAACAACAGCAAAAAAAAAAAAAAAGAAATCAAGCACACTCCCACTCCCACCCACACAATGCCAAACAACAGCGAAGATCAAGCGAAATGTGTCAGAGTCGAATGGCAAATGCCCTCGACTGGAGCTGTTATACGGAGAGTGTTATACGGCTTAGAGAGAGATATAATCAAATGATGTATAACAGTTTTCTATACAAAATTGTGTTCAATTATGACTGTTATACAAAGAAGTGTTATACATTATTAAATTATATATTAAAGCTGTTATACAGAGTGTGGTGATATAATGAAATGATGTATAACAGTTATTTATAACAAAAATGTGTTATACTAAAATAAAATGATCAAATATAACTGTTATACTAGAAAGTGTTATACATTATTAAATTATATATTAAAGCTGTTATACAGAGTGTGGTGATATAATGAAATGATGTATAACAGTTATTTATAACAAAAATGTGTTTTACTAAAATACGATGATCAATTATAACTGTTATACTAGAAAGTGTTATACATAATAAAATTATATATATGACCTGTTATACAAAAAAAAGTTGTACATGAAAGAAAGAGAGATATAATAGAATAATTTGTGGCAGCTGTTATACGAGATCTTTTAGAACTCTAATAAATGGTGTTATACATCATAATTATGTTATACAGCTGTTATACAAAAAATTTGCATACATAGTGAAACGATAGCTGTTATACATATAATCTGTTATACATAGCAAAATAATTTTTTATAGCTGTTATACAAATAATCTGTTATACATAATAAAATTATATTTTATAGCTGTTATACAAATAATCTGTTATACATAACAAAGCTATATTTTATAGCTGATATACAACTAAACTGTTATACATAACAAAGCTATATTTTATAACTGTTATACAAATAATCTGTTATACATAATAAAATTATATTTTATAGCTGTTGTACATATAATCTGTTATACATAACAAAATTATATTTTATAACTGTTATACGAGAAAAGTGTTATACGCAGGAAAGGGAAATGACAGCAAATGGTATATTCGCGTAGTTCTAACTAAGTGTTATACATATTAAACTGAAAGCAAACGACTGTTATACAAATACTATTTATGTTATAATAAAAGACTCAATGAAATCGGTTACTAAAATAAAGTGTTATACCAACGTTACTATCCGAATATAGTGTTATATCAGATACAATTAGAACAGTTTCCGATTCAAAATGGAGTTACTTTGAGAGATCAAAGTGGAAGGCTGCTAAATGATTTAAATACATGATTTATTCTCGATTTATATTTATATAACAGTTCAATAGAGGTATAAGTAAGGGTTAACATGTGTCATACGAGCTGAATGACAGCCCTTCACACAGCTGAGCTACCCTCGGCGAGTGTAAGCCAAATTGGTTGGGCGACGCTGCAAAATATGTTACAATATTTCTGTTACTTTTTTGGGGGCCATATTTTGACCACACGCCCACGCACACACACACACACACATATATATATAGAGGTGTCATGTGTCAGCGGCATAATCACACCCTTTGCACGGTCTGGCAACCTTTTGGCAGGTAAACGAGGTCTCGACCTTTGTCAACGTATTTCGAGAATGTGAAGCTTTTAGTTCTCTGCTTCTGCTTCTCTCCTTCTTTTCTCTTTGGCTATCTATAGCTGTGTGTGTGTGGGTTTATTTGGCTTTATAACTTAACCAGCTTCAAATTGAAGCGCATTAAACCGAATTCAATGAGCATTTGGTATAAAAAGTATTTATTCTTTAGTTTAAAACCACTTTAGAGCGCTTCCATTCACTCGAAATGATATTTAATATTTCATAAAAAAATGGAAAATATTTTTGAAGCATTTTTTCGGGCGTGTTTAAAAAACGTTTTCAATTTTTTATAAATGATCAAAGTTCGCTTTTATGTGGAAATTTTGGCCGCTTCGACTTCAGTTTTTGCACGATTTCAATTTTTTTTTTTTTTTTGGCAATGTTTACGCACAAAAGTTGTCGCTGCGCGCCATTTTCAATGGGTGTAACGGAAACGGAAATGTCATATGCTTTATATATGTGAAGAGAGGGAGATGGAGAGGGTAGGGCAGGGTTCATATATATATAGATATATTCTATATAAAATGGCATTTTCTTTGCACTCTCTCGCTCGCTGTCATGCCAGAAATAACGGGCCACGTTTCCTACAAAATTTGTTTGCGTGCCAATTTGGCCGCCAGTTGCATGGGGCCCGGGGCCAGGGGCCTGGGGCAAGCGGCAAAAACTGTGCCAGTCATTACATTTATTGCGAACACATTCAATATTGAATGAATGGCCCACAAGGATTTTCTATTCGAAATTAACAATTCAATTTCATTTGCATTTCAATGGCAAAACGTCCCAGGCCCAACAACAACAACAACAACTCGTGTTCAATTGCAATGGCTCCGCTCGCTCGCTCGCTCGGTGGCTCAATAGTTCAATTGAATTTTGCTTAGTAACATATTTAGCTCATGCGCCGCAAAAATCTAGACGATGCCAGCTTTAACGCCTCGCATGACGCACGCCTGACAAAGTATTTGAATATTTTATAAAACATTTCATTTAAAATGTAAATGAAATGTAAATTGTACTAAGTTAAGCAAACTTTTGAGAAAAAGTATATATATTGTAGATTAAAAATAGAAATTTGTTTAATTATTTTATTTATTTCACTAAAGAAAAATCTAAAAAAAATCTAGAAAAATCTAGATAAAGCTAGAAAATTATATTTTAGCACAAATTTAATAAAATATGTCAATAAAATTATTTGTCAAATTATAATCAAAAAAATAATAATACATGCATATATATAAATATATAATAATAATTTACTTAGACAAACTATTTTATGTTTATGTTGGAAAGTGCACAACATCTGGCCACACCCTGTGAGGTTTCTGGCACTGTTGAACTATCGTACGATATCGATAGACTAGTTCTAAGACAACTCTAAAAGGCAAAGCATACAAGATCGTTTGCACACTACTAATATATATGTATAACCATCAACATTAACTCTGCTGCGTAACAAATCACAACAGTTTATTATATTTTTAGATCATTTTTATAATTTTTAAATCATTTTTTTATTTCTAGGCAATTTTTATATTTTTAAGTAATTTTTAAGTAATTTCTCATATGAAATCGTTCAGAAAACCAAACTTTTGAGAGGCAAATCATAATTATTTAAACAACATTTTTTTATTAATTATTAAAGGTAAAGTAATTAACTTTTTATACCCTGAACCCATTGAAAATGGGAAATCAGGGTATAATGTTTTTGTTGAAATGTATGTAACAGGCAGAAGGAGGCGTGGCAGACCCCATAAAGTATATATATTCTTGATCAGGATGACAAGCCGAGTTGATATAGCCATGTCCGTCTGTCCGTCTGTCCGTATGTATGAACGCGTCGTTCTCAGAACCTACAAGAGCTAGAGACTTGAAATTTTTTATGTAGGTTCCTGTATAGCACGAAAAGATCGAGTTTGTTTCAGAAATTCGATAACTGTTATCGTTTTATTGTTATCGATTAAAAACGAAAATCTAATTTAAGCTATAAAATTCTTTCTAAATCATCTTTCTAGCTAGAGTCTTCAAATTTTGCATTTAGTGTTATGTAAGCCTTACGCAATTTCGGTTTTTGTTAAATTTTGGATGCCACGCCCCCTTCGCCTCAAATTTGTAAGTCCCGTACTACTAGAGACTTGTGCTTTGGCACATACACACATATGGATGACATGATCACGCCCAACAAGTTTGATCAAAATCGTTGCGCTAGAAAAAAAGTTATTAAACATTTAATTTCCCATAACATTGCCATGCAAAGCAGCCAAAGAACAGCTGACGCAACGACTTGCGCTTGTGTGTGCTTGCGCCTGTGTATGTGTGTGTATGTTTTGCTTGTAATGAACGTACAAGTGCATGTGTATATAAAAGAAATTAAGAATGCTTGGAATAGCGGTTCTTCGCAGGGTTCAGGGTATACCCTAGTCGAGCGGTCTCGACTAGAGTTTTCTTACTTGTTTATTATAAAATTAAAAATATATATATATGTATATTATTTTAAATTCAGTATATTTCAAAATGTAAAACTAAAAGTGAACAATATTTTATAAAAATTTTATTTAACACAAATTCAATTCAGTTTCAAGAAATTTAGCTCAAGGCATTAAATGTTGATAATATTTAGCTGACGCACTTTCTCAAATAATATTAAATATATTTTAAAATAGTTTTCAAATTTAATATAATTTAATTTATGGCCAAGCCACATGCACTTCACTTAATTGCAATTCAATATCTTCAATAAAATCCAGCAAAGGAAACGTTGCTGATTTGTCTAATGCGTAACGGATCGATAGTAACCTAATTCCAGTGGGCGTAACGAATTTCGAATTTTGACTGAAATCAAGTTTAGTGGCAATCATCAAGTAATGCATTCAGCATCAGCTCAGCTCAGCTATTCAGCATATCGCAGACAGAGAGCCCGCCGCCGGCTGATGAAATATGCACACATGAGGCACGCCAGGAATAGGTTTATTAATAGATGCGCTATCGGACGGAGCTGTTATGCAATGCCAGTTTATGCTGTCAGATATAACATTGGCAGGTGTTTTATAACATAGGTGTGTTTAAAAAGTAATGCGTGATTTGATTGTTGACCGAGTGTGCCAACTCTGAAGGGAATCAGCTTAAAGGGCACGAAATTATTCATATATAAATCAATTATTTTTGATAATATATATAGTTTTTGAACACACCTCGTTTTATGTGGAAATGGTAAACGCTTCGCGCCGACTGGCAGCGAGCTGCTCATTAGCCTCATTGTAAATTACACAAAACGTTGTAACAACAATTGAAAATTTTAGCATAATTAATGCCATCAGCACAGTTTGGCAGTCACTGCGCCGGCGAATATCATAAATATTTAAAGCGAGACAAGACAGCTAATACCCAGCACTCACATCATTCATTCTCTGTCTCCCTCCCTCTTACTCCTTTGCTGCTGTTGTTCAATTATTCAACGCGCAAATGAAGCATACACGAATACTCTGGCTGTTGAGCAGGCGTGAAGCTGTAAACCTCATTCGCAAAAGATTTCTCTTGAAAGCGAACAAACCAATTACAAGAACTTTCCGTATGCATACGATGGGAAAAAAGAAATATTCAAATTATGTGCAAGATTGCGACAGACTGTTGGATACCCTAGACAAACTATAATTTTTGATATATTTAAGTCAGCTTTGAACTAAACACTTGCATGGCTCCGGCCAATAGGAATATCGCGTTGCATTCTGCTCTGCAATCATGGCGAGACAGTCTGTAGAGAGGCTGCCTATATAGCTATCTCACTCTTACTCAGCCACACAAGTAACTATAGCAACAGCTATCTTTATCTCGCTCTCACTTTCGGAGTGAGCATAAGCGCATTGAATGCACAAATGAAGCGCAAACTCACTTGGATAAGATTTTTACAGCAAGCCCTCAGCTGCTCACTAATACTAGTGCAACGGCAGCAGCCAATCACGATCAAGTTGCACACAAGTAGGAAACTGCTTGCAGACTTTGCTATTCAATTGAAGGGTTAAACATAAATTGAACAAAAAAATTAATTTAAAATAATAAAAATAAAAAAAAAATTTTTAAATATATTTACAAAACACATTATTAAACATTTAATATAAAAAATAAATTTAAAAAAAAATCATTAAAAAATAAAAAAACTAAATTTAAAACATATACAAAATTAAAAAAATAAAAAATTTAAGAAATATATAAAAAATCAATTTTTAAAAATTTAAATAAAAAAATTTAATTTTATGAAAAATTATTAAAAATTTAAAAAATAAATTAAAAATAATAATATTAAAAATTTATACACATTAAAAAAAACATTTTTCAATTTTAATTTTTATTAATAAAATTTTTTTTAATAAATTTTTCAAACAATTAAAAAAAAATAAAAAAATAAATTTAAAAAATAAACTAAATTAAAAAAAGAACATTTAAGTTAAAATAAATTAAATTTATAAAATTATTCAAATTGTAATATTTATTTAAATTTCACAGACTCAAAGCTGCCAAAATCTCTCACCCAATCCTAAACTTCTCTCAGAAGCTCCAACTGAAATTGCTCTAGCTTTCATATACCTTCCACATCATATATCTGTTATGTGAATACCTATATACCATATCTCTGTTATGTGAATACCCTGTTTTTGTGAACTTCCCTTAGCCAGGGTATTCAGTGCAAAAGCAATTTGATGTTGCTTTGGTTTCCGTGCTATAAGTTTTCTGCCAGGCACGACTCATTTATAAATTTTCATAATTTTCATTTCATGTTTGCCTCCCATTCTCTCCCTTTCTCTCTCTCTCTATCTCGCTCTGCTTGTCTCTGTCTGGCTTTTGGTAAAAAACTTTTTCAATATTTTATGTGTTATTTGTATTGCGTTTTGCCTACTGTTTCGCCACTCCACACTCAACCTGCTGTTGTTAATTGTTACAACAACAACAACAACAACAACAACAACTGAGAGCAACAAATGTCGGCAAGTGGAAACTTCAACTTTCTGGCGCCGAGTGATTTTATGAAGCGCATAATTACGCAAATTAGCATAAAAGAGTGCCAGGGCAGCGAGTCCATCGCACTCACATCCGCTTAGCCCCCATTTCCCCCCTCTCTCTCTCTCTCCCTGTCGCACTTAGAACTGATTATAGAAGGCACAAAAAAAAAGATGATGAAGAAATATGCTCTGTAAATGTTTAAAAAGCTTCGCATTTTTTTTTTCGGCTGTTAAAAATTATTTTTGCAAATTTTATTTAATGCCAAATGCAAAGAAATTAAAGCAAGTGCTGAAGCCGGGTTGAGGCTGGCTGTGGGACCGGTGGGAGTGGGGGCGATATTTGCCGAGCCGAAACATTAAAATAACTCAACGCATGAGAAGGCAAAAAGTCATTTCAAATGTTAATGAGCCCGTGTAAATAGACAAACAATGGCCCAAACGGGTTCACAGCCAAGGACTATCAAATGCTCCAGGCCAAAAGCCAAGACGGAGGGAGAGACAGAGAGACAGAGAGAGGGAGAGGTGGGCCTAGAGTGGGCAGCAGCGTCGAGTGCCTGGCAAAAAGTTGACTCAAAAAGTAGTTAAAATTTACCAAGTGAAATTTGAAAATGAAAATGTTGCCGGCTCGCATTTTATAGCCAAAGCCATCAAATTTGCATATTAAGCAAGCGCACTGAATGGCCCACCAGAGAGAGGGAGAGAGAGGCGGAGAGAGAGTGAGGCTAGAGACCAGAGTCAACTGGAGAATACAGAGAGAAAGAGCGGAGAAGAAGAAAAAAAGCGCGAGGAGATGGCGAGAGAGGGAGAATGAGATAGATAATAGAGATAGATAGAGAGAGAGAGAGAGAGAGAGAGCTAGAGCTAGAGCTAGAGCTAGAGCTAGAGCTAGAGCTAGAGCTAGAGAGCTAGAGCTAGAGAGAGGTAGAGCTGAGGCTAGAGCTAGAGTAGAGCCTGAGAGCAGAGAGAGGAGGCTAGAGCTAGAGCTAGGAGAGGGAGCTAGAGAGAAGGAGAGCTAGAGCAGAGCAGAGCCTGAGGAGAGCTAGAGCCAGAGAGAGCAGAGCCAGGAGCTAGAGCTAGAGGCTAGGCTAGAGCTAGAGCCAGAGCTAGAGCTAGAGCTAGAGCTGAGTGAGAGGAGAGCTAGAGCTGGAGGCTAGAGCTAGAGCTAGAGCTGAGAGCCAGAGCCAGAGCTAGAGCCAGAGAGGCCAGGCTGGAGGCAGAGCCAGAGCCAGAGAGCTAGAGCCAGAGCTAGAGCTAGGCTAGGCTAGAGCCAGAGCCAGAGCTAGAGCTAGAGCCAGAGCCAGAGAGCCAGAGCCAGAGCTAGAGCTAGAGCTAGAGCTAGAGCTAGAGCTAGAGCCAGAGCTAGGCAGAGCCAGAGCCAGAGCAGAGAGAGCCAGAGCCAGAGGCAGAGAGAGCCAGAGCTAGAGCTAGAGCCAGAGCTGAGCCAGAGCCAGAGCCAGAGCTAGAGCTAGAGCCAGAGCTAGAGCTAGAGCTAGAGCTAGAGCTAGAGCAGAGCCAGAGCCAGAGCAGGCAGAGCCAGAGCCAGAGCCAGAGCCAGAGAGAGCTAGGAGAGCTAGAGCCAGAGCTAGAGCCAGAGCCAGAGCCGAGAGCCAGAGCTAGAGCCAGAGGCAGAGCTAGAGCAGAGCCAGAGCTAGAGCTAGAGCCAGAGCTGAGCAGAGCCAGAGCCAGAGCCAGAGCCAGAGCCAGAGCCAGAGCTAGAGCCAGAGCCAGAGCCAGAGCCAGAGCCAGAGCCAGAGCCAGAGCTAGAGCCAGAGCCAGAGCTAGAGCCAGAGCCAGAGCCTAGAGCCAGAGCTAGAGCTAAGAGCTAGAGCAGAGCCAGAGCTAGAGCCAGAGCTAGAGCTAGAGCCAGAGCTAGAGCCAGAGCTAGAGCCAGAGCCAGAGCTAGAGCCAGAGCTAGAGCCAGAGCCAGAGCTAGAGCTAGAGCTAGAGCTAGAGCTAGAGCCAGAGCTAGAGCCAGAGCTAGAGCCAGAGCTAGAGCCAGAGCTAGCTAGAGCTAGAGGCAGAGCTAGAGCTAGAGCTAGAGCCAGAGCTAAAGCTGAGCAGAGCTAGAGCTAGAGAGAGCTAGAGCAGAGCTAGAGCTAGAGCTAGAGCTAGAGAGCTAGAGCTAGAGCTAGAGCTAGAGCTAGAGCTAGAGCTAGAGCTAGAGCTAGAGCTAGAGCTAGAGCTAGAGCTAGAGTAAAAGCTAGAGCTAGAGCTAGAGCTAGAGCTAGAGCTAGAGCTAGAGCTATGATATCAGCACAGAGAGAGAGAGAGAGAGTAGCAAAAGGAACGAGAATAGATTAGAATACAGATGTAGAGGCATATAGATATAGACTTGCATTCAATTGGCCTAGTGATACGTAACTTTACAAGTCAACTGAAAACCCTTTCCATTCAGATCACAGCATTATCTTACACACCGTAAGCTGTAAGTTGCTCTGCCATTATGCACATACATATATCACATTCTGCATATTAGCTCGCTCATTGCGCTGCATCGGCGCAATCGATTGCGGCCATCCAATTATGTGTTCACAACTAAAACTAATCCCCGTTTTCGGGTTGCCTGCGAAAGCTATTGGCCAGGAATTCGCAGCGGCCTAAACCTCTCAGGCCGAGCTCATCATTCAGTTGCGCTCAAGCATAATTAACTAACCCGCAATGAGGGCGCCCACAATGCACACACACACACACACACCAGGCACACACACACAGGCACACACACTCGCCACACACACACGCACATAAATCATTAAAGCCGCGTTAATTGTTTTGGCCAATGCTTCTTAGTTTTGGGCTGTCAAATGGGCTTTATTGATGGGCCGCCAGCAGCATAAATGATTTGATTTACTTTGCTTTTGCTTTGGCTGCAGCTCTCGGCCCGGGCGCACGTGTCGTATGCGCAATCTGCGTTCTTGCTTTGATTTTTGGCGCTGCCTTTGCCTCGCAGCCAAGTCAACAAATCATGTGCCGCAAATCTTGTGCAATGTTAACAACAACAACAACAACGACGATAATTTAACACCCAGGAGCAAGAGGTCAACACATGTTTCAGCTGCTAATACAGAACACGACTCGGCGTGCGTCGAGGACTTGCGCCAGTGGTAAATGTTGTCTAATAATTCAATTTGGTGTCATTTGTAGGTTGCGTTTCTTGTCTAATTAAATTGACACATTGACAACTTCGTGCTCATTAGCTCTGCCCGCAACAACAACAATAACAACAACTTGCAACACGACCAAAGTCATGTTAAATGTCGCTTGTAGCTGCCACTCGAGGCAGCTCGACTCTACCTCTCTCTCTCTCTCTCTCTCCCTATTTGTGTTCAGACATGTATTTAGTTTTGTTTAGTTTATAGATTTGCGTTTATTTATTGTAACAAATACAACTGGCCCCCCGAGGGTAGCCAATGAACATGCAAACACACACACACACACACACACACACACACACACATATGAGCAGGCAGACATTAATAGGCAACACATAATAAATCATCAGCGACACCACACGCGCTCAGGTCAGCTGTACATGTGTGTGTGTATGGCTGTGTGTGCATGTGTGTGTGTATGGCTGTGTGTGTGTGTGTTTGTGTGAGTATATCAATGCATAGTTTCTATGTACGTCATACACATGCCAAAAAATATATTGATTACAATTTAATTAATATTATTAAATAAAAATATTATTAAATAAATATTATTAAATATTAAATAAAATATTATTAAATAAAAATAAAAATATTAAAAAAATAAAAATATTAAAAAAAATTATTTTTAAAAACAAAATAAATACGAAAGAAAATTAAATTCCCTATTTTTTTATGTTTAAATATAATATAATAAATAAAAAATAAAAAAACTAAAAATATTTTTTAAAAATATGTTATTTAAAATATTTATATATAATTAATTAATTAATAAATGAAAAATATAAAACCATTTAAAAAAGTTATGTAAAAATGTACAAATATTTTAATATTAAACAATCAAAAATACGACACAAAAAATATTAATAAAAAATAAATAAAAACCAAAAAATTTTTAAAAAAATTTTAATTTAAAAATAAAATAAAAAAATACGAAAAATAATAATTAATTAATGAAAAAAAAAACATTTTAAAAATTTGTGCAAAAAAATGTGTATATTAAACAATAAATAAATACAAAAAAATATATAAATAAATAAAAAAAAAAAAACATTTAAAATTAATTATATAGAAAAATTAATATAAAAAATATGAAAACATTTTTATTAATTAATGAATTAATAACAAAAATAAAAATAAAAATAATAATAATAATAATATTAACAAATAAAAAGATTAAATTAATGAATAAAAAAAGAAAACAATGTAACGAAATTTTTTACAAAATTTTAATAAAATAAAATTTTAATAAAATAAAAATTTTAAAAATAAAATAAATTTTAATTATTTAAAATATATAAATATAAAAATTCTTAAATATAAATTGAATTAATCTAAAAAGTTTTTTTTATATATAAATATATATTTATGTATAGATTGGCATATTCTCTTAAGTAATTTTAGTTTTTCTTCTCTGGCCTTGCAACTTATTGAATAGCCCTCGCATATAAGGACATTCATTGTAGATTATAAACAGATTTTCAAATTTTAATGCACTCAAGTCTGCAGCAGTTCCAAAAATTCCTGTGTGCTCGTAGTTCTCAAGTAGTTGTAGCAGTTTGGCAGCTAAAATCTAGATAATTCAGATATTTCTCTTGGAAATGAACTGCAAAGTTGGCTGGAACTTTAAAGCCTGCCCACATAGTTCATAGCTAATCAAAATTCACGCTTTTTTCGCTCAGTGTAAAACTAGGAAGAGCAACAATAGCAACAAAGCTGACCAACTTTTGGCCAGCCGCTGCCCAAAAGCAAATTATTTATATAAAAAATGGCAACAGAAAGAGAAAGAGAGGGAGAGAGAGAGAGAGAGAGAGGGGGGTGGGAGGACCGTAGAGGGAGTGGGGTGGGATAGGCCGCAACAAACGCGTGATTTATTTACTAAACGTGCAAAAACCTCAGCAAAAATTACAAGTGCCAGAAGGGAGGGAGCAGAGGGAGCGCAAAGGCTAGGAGCAGGCGAAGGAACAGGCGAAGGACAAAAAGGAGGCGTTCATTGTCTGTGTGCGTTGGCTGGTTCATAAATAATATTTCTAAGCCGCCAACATGCAGAGGAACATATGTTATGCGATGCCAAGTTATGGGTGTGTATGCGAGTGTGTGTGTGTGTGTGTGTGAGTGTGTGTGTGAGTGTGTGTGAGTGTGCTGTATAAGCTGGCAAACGTATTTGTCACAGTTGAACGGCGTTAACAATGCTGCCGTCACTCAGGCGGCCCACCTTAATCAGCAAAAGGTGGACAAAGGATATGTGGAGGAGGTTTAGCTCAGCAGCCAGGGGGCTAAGGCACCACCCACCCGAAACCCCCACCCCCATCCCACTCTCTTAAGTAGTTTCCACTGTTTTCGGCGGCTTAGTGCAGGCTCCTCCTTGCCATGTTTGCAATGTGTGCTGTTTGCTCCAGGGATGCGAGTCCTGATTGTTTGTCTTGGCCTGATTGAGCGGATTGTGTAAGTCCTTGGGCTGGGGCGCGAAGCCAAGCTGAAGCAGCAACAGCAGCAGCAGCAACACACGCTCCATTGTATAGCCCAAGGACTAGATAATTTGCTTAATCAGCGATTGTCCTCGTCCTGGTGTGGGTGCGCCGCATATCTGATGCAATCGGCTCAGGCTCCAGCGGGGGACTCACTGCTATGAATATAATAAAACGTTATAAATAACGTTAGCTCTAAGCTGCCTTTGTTTGCTCCACAACAAAAAAAAAAACAGAAGAGAAACAGAAAATCAGATTTGTATTTAACTGAAACGAATTCAACTTTATTTGTATGGACACACGGGTGAACTCATAATGGGAGGGAAGAGGAAAGCAATAGTTTGGCCACAGCTGACTTTAAGCTTATATTTTTATGCATTCATATGAAACATTTACATTTGGCAAGCAAATCATATAAGCTGGCAAGCTCAATTAATTTTAATATAATTTAAATATATTTCTAACATAATAAAAAAATCTTAAAATAAAAAATTTACAATGAACATAAGTTTTTAAAAATGTAAATATTTAGTTTATATTTATATTCATATTTAAACTACCTTTAAATTATATATAAAGTTAAAAAAAACTTCATTAAAAAAATATATTAAATTAAAAGAATCATATAAAATTAAATAAATATATAAAAGCAATAAAACATATATATGATAATTTAAAAAAAAGTTAATATTTTAAAAACTATATGCAATATATAAATTTATAAAACTACGTAAAAAAAATATATATAAAAAATTAAATAAATACAACTATAAAAAATTAAAATAAATATATACATCACATTAACAAAAATATATATATAAATAAATTAAAATATATTAAATACAAATATATATAAAAATTAAAATTGATAAAAAAAAAAATACGATATATGAAACTAAAATTATGCCTAAAATATATAAAATAAAAAATATTAAAAAAAAAAAAATTATCAAAAAATATATAAAATAAAAAATTTAAAAAAAAATTAAAAAAAGTATAAAATTCGAAAAACTTATAAAAAATAAAATAACTATAGAATATTAAAAATAAATTAATATAACTAAAATAATAAAAATTTTAATTATATACAATTAAATAAAATTATAAAAATAAAATAAAATATGTCAAAAAAATATATTTAAAAAAAACCAATATATATAAGGTTATTAAGAAATGTTTTCATAAGTATATGTGAAATAAAATGCTGAATAAATGAAGTTGATTATGATTTGATGTATAACAATACAAATAATATATGCTTTTAATTTATTTAATATTAATATTATATATGGAATTTAATATTTTTTTCCCTGAAACTATTTTAAGTTTAAAGTGTATGAAATTATATTTTCGTTTACCAATTAAACTAAATTATTTTTAAATTTTTTTGTATATATTTTTGATTAATAAGTTTTGATTTATTATTCAATTTTAACGCAATTGGACTTCATCAACTAGCTCAGCAACGGAAAGCTGCTTGCTATGAACATTGTCACTAGCTGATTGCAAATAAAGCTGAGCAGTATAAAGCTGACTGCTATGCAGACTATCACTGCCTAGCACTAGCTGCATTTGAGAAAGTTGTTATAGGTATAAATAGTATAGAGTATTATACGTTTCATATACATATGCTATATATATATGCTTCAATTTCTTTATATTTTATATTTAGCTTTATATAAATAGTATATATTTAATTCATCTTCATCTCCAAGCTTACCTTAATTGATTCAGTCGGCCTATCTATCATTGGCGGGCATTGCATGACTACAGCGCTTGCCTCCCCCAGTTCAGCATTTTGAGTAATACTTTCGGCGCAACCTCAGGCAATGCTCAAGCTCTCAATCATCTGAGCTCTCAATTGTATTAGCTTTGCCGCCGTCGCTTCCTCTGCCTGCACGAAGAAAAACAGAACGAATTCTGCTCCGACTGTTCGCGCTCATCAGTGGAGGCCATTATTTATGTTGTACTCCTTTGAAGGCGAGCCCCAGCACACACGCTCAGCTGGTACCCGGTGCTCATTTTGAAAAAACATTTCGTAGGTTTTTGGCGGCTGTTTCCTATGGCGAATTTTTATGACAGCTCTTGCCGGGCCGACAACAGAAGGAACGAAAGAAGAGAAAAAAAACACGCGCGAGCAAAAACAGGGGCGAAGGCAAGAAAAACATGGCAAAATATCATTGAACTCGCTCGTGCACACAGCTTGAAACAACATTTTGTTCCCAGCCATTAGTTTAGCTCCGCTTGGCTCGGCCTCAGCCTCACGGCTTGCCTGCTGTGCGTGGGGGACACTCCCACGCCCGCCCCCACACACAGAGAGACTCACACGCACCTTCGGCTTAAGCCCCATTGAAAAAAACATTTCGAAGCCGTTTTCCGCACGATTTTGCGCCTTAAACCCTTTTCAGGCGAACCAAATTGACAAATCTCTAGGCGTAACGGCAGTTCTCGAGCCTAATTATGAGCCTACTGAGCTATATATAGCAAATGCTTCAATTTTTTGATCTAACATGAGGCGAAGCTGCGCGGGGCAGAGTGGGAAAAGGGAGTGTATATGGGGTAGGGTATACGTAAGGTATACGGGGTATATAGGCTTGGTATGGACTGGCTCCTTGAACCTGATATAGACCACAAAAGTTGTATATATACTTACATATGAATATATATTGGAAATCTTTGGTGTATGCCTAAAGGAGTCGCTGCTAATGGGAAGCTGATGGAATCACTTGGCTGGAGTCTAGGCTGCAGCTGCTATAGTTCCATAACTGAAGCCTCTCTGCCTGGCTTGATTTTGATCTTCATCTCAGAGTGATTCTCACGGATATGCTTGCACGGAGTAAGACACCTTCAGCTCAGCCTATTACTCCATTAACTCATGAAGTCACAGATGAAATCTGTCATTCTTTAATAATAATATAAAATATATAATGTATAATATATAATATATAATATATAATATATAATATATAATATATAATATATAATATATAATATATAATATATAATATATAATATATAATATATAATATATAATATATAATATATAATATATAATATATAATATATAATATATAATATATAATGTATAATAATTATAAGATTAACACCGAGAAGCTCTTATCAAGCTTCTAGTCATGGCTGCTCAAGTTTCAGAGCCTTCAGCTTTTAGAGTGTCATATCAATCAGCTGGCCAATAGCTAGCTAATGGCAATGCAATGTTAACTCTCTCTTATCTAGATATCTATGTGAATTCCAGTGTTTTCTGTGTTTTAGACTTATGTTAAGAATTTATTAAAATATATATTTATTATATATATATATATATATAAAATATATATATATATATATATATATATGTATCTACATATGGCTGTATCTATGGGGCTCATCTACTACTCCACGACCTACTCCACAGCTCACCCAATAATTTATTGGCTCCTTTCAAACCATAAAAATTTTAAATAAATTTCAAAATTTGCAGTCTTCGACCCGGCATCGGTCAGCCAGTTGCTTACTCACTGCGCCGTGTGTGTGTGTGGGCATTTCGAGGCAAGAGTTTGAGTTCGGGTTTTGGCCTAAATATTTGTGCTGGCGTCGCTGGCGGGCCATGTGTCATTTTGGTCATTTGTTTTGGACAAAGCTCCCCAGTGAACTGGCCTAGCTTACAATGCACAGCACTATGTGCTGACCCTCTCCCCACCTCCCCCTCTCCCTCTCTCTCTGTTTGGCCTGGCCCAAGTGCATTCAATTGTAAACGAGCTGCATTGGCCGCAAAACAACCCAAAATAAAAGAGACCAAAACTTGCAACACACACAAAAAACAACAGAAAAAAAAGTACAACTGAAAAACTAAAAAGCTTAAAAACTTAAAACACAAAAATTGCGGCCTGGCCGCCATCAACACAACAACAACTGAGCAGAGCAGAGCAGGCGCAGCAAAAAAAAAAAAAAAAAATCGCTCCACTCGAGCTGTGCTCTAAACTTCAGCGACAGTAAACCTCGCTCTGCTCCATGCCCTAGCCCTGTATGTGGTCTCCCCTCCCCCGCCCCTATGTAAGCCTGCCCCACTCGGCAAATATGTTCAACATGCCGCAGAATGGCTGCTGCCTGCTGCTTGCTGCCTGCTGCCCATTGTCCGTTGTCCGTTGTCCATTGTCCCTCTGATCCTGATCACTGCGCTGTGCATTTTAACGCTGAGTTGTTTTTCACAGTTTTCTAATTTTTTTTCATCTCTCTGCTCGTGCTTTACTCAGCTTTGCTTTATTTCATTTTGTTGTATTTTTATTTATATATATATAGAAGTTTACCCTGCGATTTGGTGAGCTGCTTGATGGGCATTTGAAGTTTTGATATTTGGCTTTGCTTAAATATTTTTTTATGGCAAGAAAACTTTATTGGAAAATGCATATAAAATGCGTGAAAATAGTTCCAAATTCAAATTGTCTCCTGATGAGCAGCTTTTACTTTGACTTTCACCTCGAAGCGAGTCCCAAGCTGCTCGAATCTGATTCGCTGCTATGTAGGCTCACTCACAGACAAAAGCTGGCTGCTGTAGAGAGCATAGGAAATACTATATTTAACACTATATGAATACTTTATGGAATATTTCATGCAGCTAACAAGTGACATAATTATAAATCAAATTAGAAAAAAACATATTTCTTTGATCAAATTTAATTTTATTATTTAATACAGCTGTCAATGTGGGCTATACAAAGATTATAGCCTTTTACATTTTTTCATAACATTTTTTTGCAGTAGAATTTGCTTTTAGCCTTAAAATAAAATGAGATTATTTTGTATTTGATATTTTTTATTACAAAATTTTTTATAATAAGTTTTTATTATATATTTTTTATATTATATATTATTGGCACTGCATTTGACACTATTTTTATTTAATTTTTTTTTAATATACATATATTTTTTATGATACATTTATATATATATTTTTATTTATATTTATATATTATTTGCCATTGTATTTGACACCATTTTTTGTTTTTTTTTTTTTATAAAATGCATATATTTGTTTTATAAATATTTTTTATATACATATATATATATATATTATATATATAAAAATGTATAAAAAAATATATATATATAAAATATATTGTAAATAAATATTATTAAAATGTAAAAAAAAAATAAATGTATACAAAAATTTATTAAAAAAAAAAATATATATATATCTAAAAAATATATACGTATGTACAATTATATATTTTTTATATATATTTTTTAAAAGTTTTTGTATACACTTAATTTTTTTTTTAATACATTTTAATTTTTTTTTTAATATATTTTGAATATATTTTCTTATACATATTTGTATATAAAAAATAAATTAAAAAATAGAAAAAAAATTGTAAAAAACTATCATAAAGAAATATATTATAAACATAATATAATATATTTCGTTATAATAATTTTTTACATATTTTTAAATTTTTTTTTTACTATTTTTTATATTATTTAATATGCTTGAATATTTTTCATTTATTATTTCATGTATTATCATTTTCATTTTTATAATATTTTTATATTTTTTTAAATTTATTTATTTCTTTTTAAGTTTATTTTCTTCACCTTTTTCATTTAATTTGTTTAGGGTATTCCCTCACCTCGTGCATACCCGCCCGCTTAGCTTCCTATTTCGCAGCTATTTTTCTACTTTCTTCATTTTTCCCTTCTTCTTCTTCTTCTCCTTTTTTTTCTTTTTGTTGTTGTGTGTTTCGCTCTTTTGTTTTACTTGCGCTTTAACGTTAAATGAATTTCTATTATTTTTGTGTTTATTTGAGCTTTGCAGTCAGCCAGTTTCCCCCTCCGCCACCCCCTGGCCATACCCTTTAGGCTCCCCTCTCCCACTCTCATTGGCTGCAACCTATAGAGTCCACGCTGCAAGCTTATCGTCTGTTGTCGTCTGTAGCTGTTTTATTCCCTTACTCATTGCTCCTCCGTTGGTCATGCTCATTGTTGTTGTTGTTGTTGTATTTGTTGCTGTTTGAACAAAACTAAATTGGTATATCCGTTTTTATTAAGCAACATTTCCGGTTACTCTTCGAGTGTTTCGCAGGCAATGGCCATGGCCAATGATGCCTGCTGGCCATGCCCAGCAAGTGCTGTTCCCCCCCTCTCTCTCTCCGTCTTTCTCTGTGTCTCTTGGTTAACTCTCGGCCAGTGACAATTTTTCATGCTGTTGTCAGTTTTTGTGCTCGAGTGGTTCGAGTTGCTCCACTTGAGTTCGTCAGCTCGTTAGTTTTTTTCTTCTTTCATTTTTTTTTTCGGCTGTTTTCGTGTTTTGTTCTGCGCTTTAATTTGCTCAACTGTCTTCGGCTCCTCCTCTTTGTCTGACTCTTTAAACAAGGACTCATTACGTATACGCAGCCGACGCCGAGCCAATTGATTCCTTGCCCAACCTTAGTGGGGCGTTTGCACATTTAAATTAAATTTGTTGTCAATAAAAATGCAAAAATTTAAACGAGACCAAAACAGGAGCTGGAGCTGGCAAAGGTTCTCTGCGTTTGGCCGCTGGGCAATCGCTTGTTGCCTAAATGCCGGCGCTTATCTCAATGGAAATCCACAAGGACCTCATAAATATGTATGTTCGGGTCGGTTCGGTTTGGTTTGGCTTGGTTATGCAGCGCAAACCTTTTGCTGTGGTCAAAAATACTTTCTCTCTCTCTCTCTCTCTTTATATATATACATATATATGTTGTAGCTATCTATAGCTAGCTCTCTCTCTCCCTTCGTCTCTCTCTCTCTGTCTGCGTCAAGGCGCCAGATAGTTTCAAAAGTGATTTGGGTACACTTTTGGGATTTGGTTTTGTCCCGGCTGCTGCTGCTCGCTCGCTCGCTCGACGGCATATTAAATTAAAGCGTTCAGGGTATCACCTCATTCGGCTCAAACGGCTCCCTTTTCGCCTCCGGGCCCGCATTCGCTTGGCCAAGTGTCAGTTGCAAGTGTCAAAGGTGCCTGTTTTTAAATTATTCGCACAACAACGGCAAAAACATGACAACAACTTCTGTTAGAATATGCGTTTAGCCACAAAATTTGAGATAAGCGTCGTCGTCGTCGTCGTCGTCGTGCTCAGCTCCTTTCGCCTCTGACAGCCCAAATGGATGAAACAGAGCAGAGCAAAGCCGACCAGAGCACAGCTTGCCAGATGCCAAATTATGCAGAAAACCAAATATGACAGCTACAAAAAGCTGAGCACAAAAAAGCAACTATATATAAATACACAAACATATATATATTCATATATATATATAGACATAGTGAGAGAGAGAGAGAGAGAGAGGCAAGGGAAACACTAGCAAGTGAATGCTAAAAGTTTTAAAATCTCTGAAGGCTTAGTCTTATGAAATATGCATATGTAAGTATTTTAGACGACGTTTTTTTTTGCTTACGTTAATGGTCTTGACTCCAGAGATAAACAAGTTTACGTTGCAATTGAATAAGCGAAAGTTTCCCCTTAGACTAAGAGAATAAACTCATAGAGCTAATATGGGCTACTGTTGGTACTAGTGTTTTGTAAAATTTATGAAGGTTGTACATGTTGTAAGTGTTGCACATGTTGCATACATTGGATATGTTGCATATATTGTATATGTTGTATATGTTGTATAAGTTGTATATGTTGTATATGTATATGTTGCATATATTGTATATGTTGTATATGTTGCACATGTTGCATAACCTGTATATGTTGTATATGTTGTGTATGTAACATATATTGTATATGTTGTATATGTTACATAAGCTGTATATGTTGTATGTGTTGAGTATGTTACATATGTTGTATATGTTGTATATGTTTTATAAGTTGTATGTGTTGCACATGTTGTACATGTTGCATATGTTGCATATGTTGCATATGTTGCACATGTTGCATATGTTGCATATATTGTATATGTTGTATATGTTAAACATGTTGCATAAGCTGTATATGTTGTATGTGTTGTGTATGTTATATATGTTGTATATGTTGAATATGTTGTATATGCTGTATATGTTGTGTATGTTACACATGTTGTATATATTGTATATGTTGTATACATAGTGTATGTTGCACATGTTGTACATGTTGCATATGTTGCATATGTTGTATATGTTGCATATGTTGCATATGTTGCATATGTTGTATATGTTACATATATTGCATAAGCTCCCCATGTTGCATTTTCTTCATATCTTGCATATCCTGTACATGTTTCAAATGTTGCGTAAGTCGTCCATGTTGCATATGTGCTGTATACTAAAACTATTTTATTTCACTCAGCCAAATATTCTATGAATCTTATGCAATTATAAAATCTTTAAGATTAAATAAACTCAATTAAAATCGAATTTTACTCCAAGAGAAGAATCTTCGGCTCAACTTCTTACAAAAATGTCACAAAGGAAGTTTTCCACATATTTATAAATAATTATTTATTAAACAAAGGCGAAAAGTTGTTAATTTAATTAGAGCAATCAAAAAGCAGGCTGCAAAAATGTGTTTTGTGGCAACGAAATGAAGAGCCAAACACGAAGGCCTAATTAAAAGCATAATTTAATTAAGAGCCAGCAGCAGCAGCTGGCAACGAGGACAACGAGCCAAAGGCTGCAGCTAAAAGCGACTTCTGTCGCATATGCCACAAAACAAGAACACAACACGGCAAAATGGTCAAGCTGCGCAAGTGTGTGTAACTGTGTGACTGTGTGTGTGAGAGTGTGTATATTAATGCAGTCATAAATTGTGTGGCTGCTGCAGTTGCTGCAGTTGCATGTTTCCCAAAGTGTCGCATGAAAGTATGCCAAAACCAAAATCTCCGAAAACAACAGCACAAATAGTTGGGCTTTTATTTAATGTACAACAAATTACGTTTCATGTTTAACCACATGATTTATGCACTTGCCCCGTCCCGTCCCGTCCCGTCCCGTCCCGTCCCGCCACGCCCCTTCTCAATTGTTGCACAATTTATGACAAATTAAATGCCCATCAATGGCCTGGGCGCGCCACACAATCAAAGCCAAGTAATTTGATCAAGCAGAAAATGTTGCACGAAGCATTCCTCGCCCTAATTGAGTCGCCTTCACAGCTAGCTGATTAAGTTGCACAGCTTTTGAATAACTGTAATGGAAATTCATCAATGACAAATTTATTATCACATAATAAATTTAGATATATACATACATATATACGTATTAATATGGTTCATATTTAGGAGTCAAATTGAAAGAGCTAAAACAAGCGACTTGAGCTGGAGCTGGACGGGAGAGGGGACGAGTGTTGGTGCATTCTCTTTAATATCTATGACAGGTTGAATATGTTGTGTATGTTGTATGAGTTGCATATATAGAAAAGGATATCTATGTTGCAAAAGTTGCACGTTATGTATGTGTTGCTTATTTGGCATATGTGATACATGTTGCATATGTGTTGTATATGTTGTATATGTTTCTATGTCGAAGATGTTGAATAGGTTGCATATGTTGCACATTGAAAATGATGCGCAGGTTGCATATGCAAATGTTGTGTGTTACACATATCTCATATGTTGTGTATGTTGCATATGTTGTGTATGTTGTGTATGTTGCGTATGTTGCGTATGTTGTGTATGCTGTACATGTTGTATATGTTGTATATTTAGCATATTTTGCATATGTAGTATATGCTGCATATGTTACATATGTTGCATATGTTGCATATGTTGTATATGTTGCATATGTAGTATGTGTTACATATGTTGCATATGTTGCATATGTAGCATATGTTACATATGTTGTATATGTTGCATATGTTGCATATGTTGCATATGTTACATATGTTGCATATGTTGCATATGTTGCACATGTCGCATATGTTGCATATGTTACAGTTGTTGCATTTGTCGCACACGTCGCACATGTCGCACATGTTGCACATATCCGCCATATTGCATCTGTTGCATATCTTTTATATGTTTTACAGATCAATCTAAAATTATCTGTTTTCCCCACAAATACTTCCACTTTATCCTGATGAACCTCAGTCTTATCTTTAATCCGTATTAGTTCCTTTAAGTACCACATCGCTTGCATCATCATTTATGCCAACTTCTTCTGCTTCTTCTTCCGCTGGTTGTATCGAGTAAGCTGTGGTTACACGACTTCGGTATTATGATGCACCCTCTCTCCCTCTCTCTCTCGTATGCTTAGGTAAACAAGTTGTGCTATCTCTTTCGCCGCGTGCGTGCCTTATTGACTCGGGCTAACTGAGCCGCATTGACAATTGCGAGAGGGCCGAGCCAGAGCCGGACATGGGGACACCTTGTACACAGCCAGCATTCTGAATTGGATTCAGAAATGGAATCAGAGCTATAGCGCTGCTGCGAGCTGTGAACTATGCGAACGTTGATTTTTCATCAGCCATGGGAGACGCGGGGCATTTCTCTCGGCTCCGTCCATATGGTACAGTCAGAGTCAGAGTCAGAGTCACACAGAGTCAGCTCTTCCTGCACTATTTGTTCATTTGTCTTGCTCTGGCTGTCTTTATCTATCTTTAAACCCCGACTGTAGCTCTTCGTCAAGCTAAAGTCATGTTTACCCTGACGCTGGCCGCATATAAATCCAGCTGCGTGTTAGTCTGTCATGGCATCCACAGAGGGAGAGAGCGAGAGGGAGAGTGCCTCCCTCACTCTTTACTAGGTAAGCAAACGCAATCCCAATTCCAATGCCCGCCCCTCAGCCACGCCCATGCCCGCCCCACGTTTAAGTTTCCACTGTGTGTGTGTGTGTGTGTGCACTAACTGTTGTTGATACGGTTTCCGTTTGTCTAAAGCTCCATGCGGCACTTAAGTGAACTTTAAACACTTTTATTAATGGCATATTATGTAATATACGTGCCCGCCCCACCACCACCACACACCCACACACACACACACACTTGCTCGTTGGCTGAAAGGGTTGGCTGTGTGTGTGGGTATCTCGGCTCGGCAAGTTTGCAACATTACTAGCTGCAAATGGGAAAGGCACTGCGAATGTTTTAATTAAAGTGGAATTGGGTATTCTGAGTGGCAATCCCCAATCCACAATCCGCAATCTCAGCTCTGCCAACAGTCAACAGCCAGCAGCCAGCAGCCAGCAGCCAACTGGCTTTAGCCTTAGCTCCAGCTCCAGCCAGCTGTTACGCATACGCGCAGCGTCAAACTTTCGAATATATACTATATACGCACGCAGATCTAGCGGCTATGTAGGCGCTTCTGCTCCAGCGAAAGCAAAATATGGAAAATTGTTGGCAAAACTTTTCCGAATTGAATACCAAAAATAGCCAAAGAATTTCATTTGCAGCTGGCGAAAGAAAACACCAAAGAGCTTAGAGGAAAGCAGAGAAAAATCTTTGTGCAGAGTAGAGAAAGATTTCAGATGGAAACATAAGGGGATTTGACATTGGGAATCTTCATTTAATATCATTAAAATATTAATTGAATATTTTAAATAAATATTTTAAGTTAGGCAAAATATTAAATAAATTAATAAATATTTTACTTAATTAGTTATAGTTTTTTTAAACAAATATTTAACTGAAAAGAGCCCAGAGCAAGGGTCATAAAAACATAATAAATATTAAAAAATTAATAAAAAAATATTTATCATTTTTAAAAATGAATAAAAATATTTATAAATTGTTGTCTTCATATATTTTATATAACAATATATTTTTTTATTTTTATTATATTTGCTCTATAGGCAAATATATATTCTTTAAACCTAAATTATTAAAATTTCTTGCAAGTTTATTACTAATAAAATTTTAAATTGCTTAAAATAAATATTTATTATATATAAATATTTTTTATAATTTGCTTTGCTTTTCTTTGCCATAAATTAATAATTTTTATATTTTTCCCTTATTTTTGAACACGCTAAATTAATTTTTAAAATTTTATTTTATATGTAATTGTTTTATTTTTATTTTTTTATTTTTTATATTATTATTATTATTATTATTATTATTTAGAATATTTTCTACCAATTTTTTTTTTGTATTTTATGAATTTTTAAATACGTTTAATTATTTATAATAATATTATTTTATACAGCGCCTGAAGGCCTTTGTCGCTGGGCTTAAAACAAAAATTGTTATTTAGAATTAATTCTTGATAACAATAAAAAAATAAATAAAAAATAAATAAAATAAATATTTTATACATAATTTTATTATTATTATAATTTATTTTATATGTAATTGCTTTATTTTAATAAAAAATTATTTAGGATAATATTTTCTATTCATTTTTAATGTATTTTTAAATACGTTTTATTAATTTTTCAAGTTTTATTTGTTTTATTTTATTTTATTTATTTGGAATTAATTTTTCTATTCATTTTTGTATGTATTTAATGAATAAATTTTATTTTAAAAATTAAAGTTAATTTATTTAAATATTAGAATAATTTTAATAAATATTTTTTTCATTAATTTTATTTATTTTAACTCATTTAAATTTACAATTATGAAATCAATTTTCATACTTCATATCTATCTTCTCTCTCTTTCTTTATATCTCTCTCTGTCTCTATCTCTCTCTCTCTCTCTGACTCTCTCCCTCCCTCTTTCCTTCTCTTTCTTTCCATCTCAATAGTTTATAGTTTTCCCATTTGACTACTTTTTCCTATAGCGCATTTTCTAGTCGGCTTCTCACACCTCTGGAGCCAACTCCACCTGCTTCTCCACCTCCACCGCTCCCACTCTCTATCTCAATTGCCATAATTGCCAGCTTAGTCGTCATTCTCATCAGCTTGCAACTCTACCTTTTCAGGCTTTTACCTGGATTGGGCTGGGCGCTTGGCTAAGCAAATACTTTGTTCAGTCACTCCTCTCTCTCTCTCTCTCTCTCTCTCTCTCGCATATTACGCATACGCAACGTTTGCAGTTAATTTGCAAAATGTTTCACATGCTGGCATTTTAATGAGTTGTCTCGGCACTTTAAGGCCCATTGTGCCCCACCCACGCCCACTGCTGCAGCCGAGGGACCGCAAACAGTAGTTCGTCTGTGTGTGTGTGCTCGGGACAGGTTTCATTAAGTTTCTGAGTTGCCTTTAAGCGATTGTTTGCCCATCGATTGACGTGCAATTGTTTCAATTGCACTGCTTGCTGTACGTATGTATATATCGAGTATATATATATATCGGGCTGCATGGCTTATTATGCTTTATGTGCGGCAAATATTTGTCACAGCAGCAGCTTTGCTTGAGCCTGCCTGGATGCCTTTTGTTCTCTCCTGCTCTCCCTCTCCCTCCCTCTCTCCCTCTCTCTCTCCTTCTCTCTGTGTGTTTGCGCATCGAGTGGCAGTTGCCTCATTTGCTGCAGCAATAAATGCGACAATGCTGCAGCATATGTCTGTCTCACTCAGTTATAGAGCACAAAAGGCAACTCGCTTTGAGCCTACACAACTAAAGACTTATGACATTTGGCCATAACATCCAGCTGCAGCAACAACAAAGCCAGGCATGTCAGCAGCACATTACACATCCCGTTATACGTATGTATATACGTATATAGTGTAGTTGATTTTTGCACAGCAATTGCTGTTGTTGTAATTGTTATGAGCTCAAATTACGGTTGAAGGCGGAGCGCCGGAGACGAAGTGCAGCTAAAAAGTAATATATTTTACAACAGCAAAGGGCGAGACTGCATATTATATTTATGCCGTTATGGCACACAACAACACAACACACAGCAAGCAACAACAATTGCAATAGCTGTTGTTAAAAGCAGAAATTCGCATTAAGCCGAAAGAAAAGCAAAAGCTTGTGGAATATGTGGAAAAAGCGAGACGAGAGACGGGAGACGGGAGAAACTTGAAGCTGGTGGCGTTGCAGTGTGTGCGGGCGCCGACAAGTTCAGGCCACAAGTAAACGAGCCAAGCAGCTTGTTTTAAGTAGACAACAAAACAACACACACATGTGTGTGTGTGTGTGTGTTTGAGCAACTTACATTAGTTGGCAGGCAGGAGGCGACTGCTGGCAAACATCTTCCTGTTGTTGTCCTGTCGCTTGTTTTGGCCTCGGCGTTCGAGCATGAAATCTTTTTAAAAACACACATAACATACTCCCACACACACACACACACACACACACACACACACTCATAGAGAGCAAATAACAACTGGCAGCATTGCCATAATTCTTGTCTACGCACAAAAGTATGCTACACTTTATGCGAGTATGAAATAAATAATTACAAACAAGTCAAGCAAGCCAAGCGACTGCATGTATGTGTGTGTGTGTGTCGAGTCGAGTGTGTGTGTGTGTGTGTGTGTAGTTTCAGATATAGTCAGTTGCAGGAAACATATGTCGACGCCGGCAGTGCTAAAAGTGCATTACACTGCGGCCACACACACACACAGACTCACCAGCTCGAGTATCCTGTTTAAGGAATATTTATTTTTTTGCTTCTGCTGCTTCTTTCTTTATTTGTTTGCGCTCAGCTATGCTTGCTATGTGGCTCGTAATGAACACATCTTCATCATGTCTTCTGGCAGCACCAGACCCCGAGCCAAGTCGAACAAATGTGCGTAGCTGCCCAAGCCCCGCTCCCAGCCCCGCTCCCAGCCTCGCTCCCAGCCCCGCTCCCAGCCTCGCCAACCCTTCGCTGCATCAATTCTGTACGCAATTCACTTCAACAAATGGATTTAATTTGTATAAACAACACGCTTCAGTTTCCTCCATTTTTTGAGCAATCAAATTTGCAAGAATTCTATTAATTTGTTTATTTTTAGATATTTACCAGAAATAAATGAATTTTTCTTCTATTACCTAATATTTTATATAATTTTTTTTTATATTAAAATTCTTTGAATATATTTTAATTTAATAATACAAACTTTATTTTCCTTCAGTAATTTACTTTATACACAAATTTTATTTATTTTTTTCCCCCCCTTTTTATATATTTGATTGGGTTCCCTTTGGATTAGCCCATCTAAAGCCAGCCTGCTGATTTTACTGACACCTTGGATTATTTCGTTATGAAAAGCTTTGCCCAGCCCAGTTTAAATAGAACTTTATCCAACCAATTTGAGCGTAAATAATTTGTTGACACATTTGGCTAAGTGCGAATTATGAAATTCATTTCTGACAATAAAAATTAAATTGTTTATCTAACAGCTGCGATCTAATGAACAGCAAATATTTGACTTTAATTTAATTATGCGATTTTTTTGTTGCTAGAAATAGCGAAATTTCATTAGCAGCTGCTATAGTAAATGCTGCATTCAAATTATGCTAAATAAATAATAATTAAATTTAGAATAAATCGTTTAGAAACTGAGAAATGGGAATTAAATTATTATAAAGAAAATTTATTTAGAGATATATAAAAAATATTGTTTGGGAACTACAATAAATAATACCAAAATACCAAAAAAAAGCAGGCTCTTTTCAATGAATTGAGGGGAAATATACAATTTTGTTTGGCATGCATCACATTCTTTAACTTAACACATTCTTTAACTCATGTTTTTTTTTATATGACAAAATAACCAAAATTATTTTGCTGTACCTATTATTTTCATCACGAGTGTATATTCCAATTATTATTCTAGTTTCTAAGTCTATTAACTACATAAAAATGTTAAAGTTCCAGCTAAAATTACTTGATCAATTTACAAGTGCATTCAAGCAAGTTTTGTATGTGTGTACAATATTTTGGCCACCAGTGTGCATTAAATGGGTATCATAAGAGGGCAAGACTAGGAAACTGCAGCTAAAAGTACTTATGAAATATATTAAACAAAATAATTAAATATTTAACATAAATGAGTCTTAAATATTGGCAATATTTTTGCAAAATAAAAAATATTTAAAATAAAATAAATAAAAAATAAAAAAAAAATATTTCAAAAATTCTGGCTTTTTCTCTGAGATCTTTCGTTTCTCGCGCATACCTAGTTAATTTTCATGAAGTATATATATTTTAATATACTAAAAATAATCAAAAATATTTTAAGCTTTGCAAAATATGTCTGTTAAATATTTTTAGTATTTTAAAACAATTTTGACTTAGTTTTCAACAGACGAAATTCAAGCTTAAGGCAAAATACGCACAAACGCCATGCCACGCTGTCTCTATGCGTCTATATCAGACTGCAAAACCGAAAAATATATATATATATATGCTTGAGTTCATTGCGTATTCAAATCGTATGCGGTTTTTCGTTCAGTGCATTCCATGTGCGTTTCTGATGTTATTTACATTTCTGTTTTGATTTCGTTTGCTTTATGAAGACGTCGTACGTACACTCCCGTCCAGTGCAGCAGCCTCAGGCGCAGCACAAAATTGTGTAAAAAATGCAAGGCAAAAGTTTTTCTTATTGCTGCCGGTTGTTGTATGTGTGTGTGTGTGTGTATGAGTGTATGTATTGTGTGTGTGTGAGTATTTAATTTTTGTTGTTGTTTTGTTTTCTGTTTGTTTTGTTTTGGTTGCATTTCGTAGACTTTTGACTTGTGCGGGCATCTCTGTGGACCCAGGCAAATGAACCAGCAGGACGACAACCTCAAAAGTCAAATCATTCTCAGCTCTCCCACTCCTTCTCTCTCTCTCTCTCTCTCTCTCTCTCTCTCTCTCTCTTCTTGCTGCCTTCTTCGGTCTCCCTCTGAGAAGTGCCAGTGAGCTGTGTGCACTTGCATTTATGAATGTTTAAGCACTCGCAATTCTGAAAGCAACAGCAGCACAATTGAAAAATTCATAAAGCCACCAGAGAAATGCATAAATGAGTGAGTGGAGAAGAGAGAGAGGGAGAAAGAGTGATGGGTGTGTGTGTGTGGGTGTTAAAATCCTAATAATGGCTAATTATTGCAGGTCGTTTGTAAAGTCAAGCAAGCCGAGACATTGCTTACTATTTTATTAGACTAAATGAGATTTTGGCAGTTGTTGGGGTTTGCTTGAGGAAACATATTTTATAGAGGCAATATTCTTATAGATAGATGATTAGCTGAGAGTAAAACGAATAGGAATTTGCTTAAATTAAGCACACTTTAGCATATTAAAATGTTTCTGGTTTATTAGCTATGGATGGACGAACGTGAATGATTCGAATATCAACTCTGTGCAGGCTGCAGGGTATCATCTAGTCAGGCACTTCCAATTGCAGCACTTAAAATTGTTAAATTTATTATTATTTAATTTATTATTTTATTTTTAATATATTACTATTTTTTTTAAATTATTATTTATTTATTTTTATTATTATTTATTTTATTTTTAATTTATTTTTATTTTTATTTCTATTTTATTTTAGGACATATTTTATTTGTATTTTTATTATTATTAATTTATTATTAATATAATTTATTTTTATGTCATTTTTATTTTAATTTTATTTAATATTATTTTTATATGAACTTAAGTTTTAATTTTTTTTATTTATTAATATAATTCATTTTTATGTTATTTTTATTTTAATTTTATTTTATATTATTTATATATGGAATTTAGTTTTAATTTTATTTTTGTTTTATTTTCAATTAATTATTTGTATTTTTATTTTAATTAATATTGTTTTATTCTTTTTGTTTTTTTTTTTAAATTTTATTTTTAGACTTATTTTATTTGTATTTTTATACCCTGAGCCCATTGAAAATGGGAAATCAGGGTATAATGTTTTTGTTGAAATGTATGTAACAGGCAGAAGGAGGCGTGGCAGACCCCATAAAGTATATATATTCTTGATCAGGATGACAAGCCGAGTTGATATAGCCATGTCCGTCTGTCCGTCTGTCCGTCCGTCTGTCCGTCTGTCCGTATGTATGAACGCGTCGTTCTCAGAACCTACAAGAGCTAGAGACTTGAAATTTTTTATGTAGGTTCCTGTATAGCACGAAAAGATCGAGTTTGTTTCAGAAATTCGATAACTTTTATCGTTTTATTGTTATCGATTAAAAACGAAAATCTAAATTAAGCAATAAAATTCTATATAATTCATCTTTCTAGATAGAGTCTTCAAATTTTGCATTTAGTGTTATGTAAGCCTTACGCAATTTCGGTTTTTGTTAAATTTTGGGTGCCACGCCCCCTTCGCCTCAAATTTGTAACTCCCGTATATCAAATACTAGAGACTTGTGCTTTGGCACATACATACATATGGATGACATGATTACGCCCAACAAGTTTGATCAAAATCGTTGGTCTAGAAAAAAAGTTATTAAACATTTAATTTCCCATAGCATTGCCATGCAAAGCAGCCAAAGAACAGCTGACGCAACGACTTGCGCTTGTGTAAGCGTGCGCCTGTGTATGTGTGTGTATGTGTTGCGTGTAATGAACATATATATACTTATGTATATTAAAGAAATGGAGATTGCTTGGAATAGCGGATCTTCGCAGGGTTCAGGGTATACCCTAGTCGAGCGGTCTCGACTAGAGTTTTCTTACTTGTTATTATTATTTATTTATTATTAATATTATTTATTTTTATTTTTATTTTATTTAATCTTCTATTTATTTGAACTTTATTTTAATTTTATTTTTAATTTATTTTTATTTTTATTTCATTTCTAGACTTATTTTATTTGTATTTTTTTTTAATATTAATTTATTATTAGTATTAATTATTTTTTACTTATGTTAATTTTAATTTTATTTAATTTTATTTTTATTAGAACTTTATTTTAATTTTATTTTTAATTTTGATTTATTACTTTAGCATTTTACCTTTATTTTTAATTCATTAAAAATACAATAAAAATTTCTCAAATATCCTTGCTCAAAATCCTGCAACCTTCAACTCTCCACAAACTCATTTTAGTAACCAGCTTTAAAGACCTATTTTCATGTACCACAAACACACACACACACACACACACAAATACATATAATTAAACCGATGTGAGAGTTAATCGAGCGTCTAGAGTTAATTGCTAATTTAAAGTTTATCAATCAATTTAAAGCACGCTTGTTAGAGCCTCGCAAATAAACGGCAATTTAAATGTCCATCAGAGCTTGAAGCGAGGATTTTGTGTAAAATTGATTGTTAAATTGTAAAAATTGTAAAAATTGAAATGCTTTTGGCCTGCAGCCGCCGTTCGTCGTATCAAAACAGATTTCTGTTTGCATTTCAGTATTACAGCGAAAAAAAGAGAAGAGAAAGAGGAAGAGGGAAAAAAAAGTCTTGACATAACAGAAAACTTTATTTTCATCTCTTAAATGCAGCGAAAATTTATGTGTGTTTTTTTTTTTTTTGTAATCGGGGAATATTTTAATTTGGCGAAAAACAACTTAAATAAAGCAAACGAAAACTTTATTAAAATGCATATGAGGTTTACATAAGCCCAGCTGCCAGTGAGCCCGGCTAGTAGTGGACCTGGAGGCGTGGCACCTGTGGCTGTGGCCAGCAAACGTTCATAATTATTTGCTTGGCATAAAAAAACAACATATGCAAATCGCTGAGCTGTGATAGTCCAGAGTCCAGAGCCAAAGTCGAAATGTAATTCGCAGCTTCACATTTGCTTTGACTCCCCTCGGCGCTTTCGCTCTCCCTCGCTCTCTCTCTCTCTGTGCTACATAAACTCTATCTTCATTTAAATATATTTATTTTTTTTGCGCTGAAAATGATGTGAAGAGAAAAAACATTTAAACTGAGATTACGCAAATGAGCTTGCGGGCATTAAATATTATTTTATTCTTTTAAATATTTGAGTCTCACCAGCTGAGCTACCTCTTACCACACGATTTTGCAGACTTCATTGCTAAACGAGTTTCTATTGGTTCATTGCAATCAAAACGAGGCTGTTCGAGTAGCTGGAGCCTAAGTAGCCATCTCGCTCTCTCCCAGCAATGCGCTGTGCTACGATCAGCAGCAGCTATGCTTGTCTCTCTCACACTCTCGGAATTAGCTTAGGCGCATGCAACTCACGGCAAGCTCTCAGTCAGTGCCAGTGCAACAGTTGCAGCCAATCGAGAGAGAGTTAAACAGTATTGGGAAATTAAAGGCTGAATATCATGATATAATATTATAGAAAGACGATAAATATATACAAATTAATTATTTTAAATATTTATATACTTTCATTTAATAAAAATGTGTATTGTATAGCATATATATTATTGATCAAGTAGTATATGGCCATCTATCTGTATCTCTCTCTTTCTCTCTCACTCTTCACCTATCCATCACTCCCTGCTCGTATGCAGGACTTAATTTAATCACCTGTAAGAGCTTGATGTAGTCATAAAATTGAAATCCCTCATTGCGAGCAGTTAACAAATCGAGTCAATCATAGCTGTAATCATACAAAAACGTCTACATTCCATATATAGAGTAGATAAAACTCGCAAAAAATGCTGAATATAAATGCTCACAGTTAGGCAGACAAATGCTGGCATTTATATTGCAGTTTTTGCTATTCCATTTTTTTGTTTTAAACAATTCACTTCATTTTAATATTTCTTTTGTTCTATTTCGCTTTTTTCTTTTTGATGGCCGGCAACAATCGCAATGTTAATTACAATAACAGAGAGCAGAAAAAACTTGCAGGAAAAATAAAAATTCGAGCGGAATGTAAAAAATTTGTTGCGGGCTGCAATTGAATATGCAGCACCACCACCACCACCCCTGTGGTGCAGGGTATATTGAGCTGTTTGTTTTATGCGGCAGAGTGAAAAATCTCAACACAATATCAAATGCATACACTGCGCGTTTAGTTTGCTCACGTTTTTTTTTTTTTTTTTGGAGCGAACATTGAAGAGTTGCTAAAAAAAAGGTAAATAAATATATAGAAATATATATAAGCTCTGATATGTATATATACACAGCACACACTGTACAGATTTGCGCAAACAACATACATGAGGGTAGGCGTTGGGCGTGGCGTGGCGTACTGATGGGTTTAAAAAACTGCAAGCAGACAAATTAAAACTAAGCGCTCCATGTACAAACAGCTCACCCAAGGGGCGGCCCAGAGAGTGGGTGGTGCACTCGACCCAATGGCAGCCACTCGACCATTTGCTCCATTTAGTTGTAAACACACACACACACACACACACACACAGATAGACACTCACAGACAATGCTGCTCAAACTGTAGCGGCAACCACAGCAGCTCAGCCAGCGAAGCTGCTAACAATTTTCCCATTTGATTTCCCAAAACAATTTGAATTCGTTATGCAACAAAAAAAGAGGAAAATCGATTTCTTCGCATTTTAAACAAATTATTTTTTTTGCCTTATTTTGCTGTTATGCAACACTGGCATTTAGGTAAAGTTAAGTGTTAATCAGCTTTTGAGAGAGTTTTATAAGAGAAAACTTTTTATATTTTATTTATATATTTATATATTTATATATATTTATTATTACCAAAATTTTGGGTTCTAGTGTTGTAAAATGATGAGTGAAACTAATATGAGTTTTTCTCTTTTCCGAATAATGATTTTTTAAGCAGTATTTCTCAAAACTAGTTTTTATTTATATGAAAAGTATGTTTTTACGTCTGTATATGAAACGTTTTCCAACACTGTAATGTTAATGATTACATATGCGTTAATAAATACTTGTATATGTTACACACAACACTAGCAGAGACTAGTTCAAGCTCATTCTTGTCAGCTTCAACTCATATAACTGACTTTAGATCGTTTTCCAACACTAACACATTTGTTTTCTACTCATTCATGCATATATTCATAATGTGCTATGGAACAGAGTCGCTCAAACGTATCTATTCTCAGCTCAGCTCCCTTAGAACTGTCTTTGGATCGTTTTCCAACACTTAAAAACTTATTTTCTATTACTGCTCACATATATTCATATTCTCATATAGAACTGTCCAGCTCAAATATATCTTATCCCACTTCCGCTCTCCTCTGCCTTCTATTTGGTCGCTTTCCAACACTGCCTAGCTAAAATTTATACTCCACTCTCATCTGCCTTCCATTTGATCGCTTTCCAACACTGCCCAGCTACATTTTATACCCCATTACATATGCTTATATAAATTATTAAGGCATAACAGCGTCTAACAGCTTCCTCTTATTCCCACAACTGTTTGCTCATCCCTTTTCCAACACTGGCTCACCTAACGAGCACTTCAAATGCTGCAGCTATTACAATTTTATATAATCAACTACAATCGCAGTGGAAACCGCCACCCACCCACACACACACACATACACACACACACCCACACACACACTCACACCCACACACATCCACACACATACAGCGTGAGAGGGTAACCTCTATAAATAGTAGCTTGTGAAATGTTAATGCAATTGAGTCGATATCCATTTGTGGAACACATCGAGGCACAAATTTATTTCTCGTATATCAGCACAATTTCTAGCTTCTCACTCTGTGTGTCTATGAGTGTGTGTGTGTGTGTGTGTGTGTGTGTGTGTGTGTGTGTATTGGTGTGTGTGTGCATTATTCAGTTGCTGGCTGTGGAGAGATTTACAATTTTTGAACAATTCTCAACTAAAATTTGAACAATATTTTTGCGCATTGATTGGCGCCGCTCGCGACTGTTGCTCCGCTAATAAAATAAATCAAAGCTCTCCCTCTCTAACCCTCTCTCTCTCTCTCTCTCTCTCTATGTATATTTCTATGTGGATTTTGGCTGCTGTGGGTTATCTTTAATTAAATGTTGCGCTGCAAATATGCAGAAGGAAATTGCATTCTCTCTCTCTCAGTGTGCGTAAACCTTGGCTCAACATATGTTTTATACTCTTTCTCTCTGTCTCTCTTATTTACAGCTTGCTTGCTGTGCGGTATGGGGCGGGCGGACGAGTCGCTGGACACACGCGAAGGCGTCGATCTGGTGCTCAAGTGCCGTTTCACCGAGCATTATGATTCGACTGACTTCACCTTCTACTGGGCGCGCTGGACCTGCTGCCCCACATTGTTCGAGAACGTGGCCATTGGCGATGTGCAGCTCAACTCCAATTATCGGTAAGTTCAGTGCGTATGTGTGTGTGTGAGAGTCCTGTGAGCGTGTGTGTGTGTGTCCTGTGTGCAATGGTCTGATAAATCACAGTCAGGCTCATAAATTCAACACTGATGGCTTGTCAATAAGCAGGCGAAAAGTTAAAGGCCGTCTCACTCTGTCTCACTCTCCCTCTCTCTCTCTCTCTCTCTCTCTGGCTGGTGATTGCACATTTATTTAATTGCCTGCCTGACATCGAGACTCAACTGAACTCAACTCAACTCCCCTTTCCCTTTATTGATAAAAGATGAAAGATGCGAAAGTTTCGCGATGCGTTCAGCTGTTAAATTTATTAAAATTGCCAATGACTGTAAGGACAACGCCATCAATGCCATCATCTCTCTGCTGCTCTCTCTGTGTGTGTGTGTGTGTACATCATTAAATGTTCATCTGGCAGGCGATAATTCATTGCCCTCCAGCCACGCCTACAACAATATCAGTGTAAACAAGGCTACGGCTCCGACTCTGGCTCTCTTCGCTAGATGCCTAGATTGGGATAAGGATAAACGCGTCGACCATCAGCCGCAGCTGTGCACGGGCCAAATTATTATTATGGCATCTTTGTTAAAAAACAATGGGAAAAATACGCAAAATAAATTGTTTCTACAAAATTGACCAGCACAAAAAACAACAGCGAACAGAAACTCGATTAGGTTAAGCAAAACATGCGCACAATTTGAATAATGACTGCACCGTAATGGAAACAAAACTTGCAATCCCAGACTGGGACAACAGCAGAGACAGAGCGAAAGAGAGAGAGAGAGAGAGAGAGAAAGAGAGAGAGAGGGAGAGAGAGAGAGAATGTGAGAGCTAAAAAAAAGAATAATATGCAGGGAAAATATTGAAAATGGTTGGAGAATATATAAAAATTCGATATGAAATTTATATAAATTTGCAAATCAATAATATTTTATTTTGAATATATAATAATATATATATATTTGAATATATATATAACGTAGATATATATATATATATATATATATTTATTTATAGTTATTATATATAAAAAATTTATATATATATATATATATATATATATATATATATATATATATATATATATATATATATTTATTTATATCTTCGTTATTATATATTCAAAATAAAATATTATTGATTTGCAAATTTATATAAATTTCATATCGAATTTTTATATATTCTCCAACCATTTTCAATATTTTCCCTGCATATTATTCTATATATATATATATATATATATATATATATATATATATATATATATATATATATATATATATATATATATATATATATATATATATATATATATATATATATATATAAGAAACTAAGATATACAAATTAATATTTAATTTAATTTTAATAATTCACTTAATTAAAAAATTAAAATATAAAAATTAAAAAAAAATTTAATAAGAGAATTTAATATTAAATTTAATTAATTAAAGATGTATATACTTATTTAAAAAATTAATTTTACATTTATAAATTTATCATTTATATAATTTAATAAAAAAAATAATATGAATAAAATTATATAATTTAAAAAAGAAAATAATAAATATTAAAAAATTAAAATACATTAAACGAGCTATTAAAAATATATAAATTATATATGTAAAAAATATTTATATACGAAATATATTAAAATATATAAAATATATATAAAAATAAAAAGAAATATGTACTAAAATAAATTAATAAAATAAAAATATGTATATAATAAATTTATAAATTAATAAATTTTAATAAATAATTTTTAAAGCTGCTTAAATATTTTTATGAATGAATGTCAATAAAAATAATATTAAATATTTAATAATATTTGATAATATTAAATATTTATTATTAATAATTGATATATCATAAAATTGTTGCATATAATATATGTATTAAGTTTTTATATATTATTAAAAATTCTTTAGTATTAAATAATATGATATATGAAACTTTATTTTTACTGAGCACTAAAATTTGTATAAAATATGTTTCTTTTAATTTTGTTTTTTTTATTACAATACATATTTAATTTATTGTCATAACTCAAATTGACAACAAAATAATTTAAGTATATATTTATCCATATAATATGCCGTCAATAAATATCATTTTAAGCACAAATCTAGCGGTTTGTGCCACAGTTCATAATTGGCAACACATTGCGTATACGCAACTTGATTAAAGCGCCGACAGCGCGTCAAGCACTGAAGGCCCTTTGAACGGCTGTTGGGAAAATGTGGTGAAATTTCCTTATTGCTGTTGTTATTGCTGCTGCTGCTGCTGCTGTTGCCCCTGTCCCGGCTGCTGCCCCGGCTGCCTATTTATTTATTAATCATAATAATCATTTTGCAGCGCATTTTAAGCGTGAAAAAACATTCAATGCGGCGTATGCCGCAAATCGCTTGGAAAATGTTCAACAGTCCACGCCCACACGAAGAGACAATCACGCACCGAAGACACGCTCATTGGCCAGATACATTATATATACACACAGACATTTATAATATATGGAACATGCAAAGAGAGACACAGAGAGAGAGAGAGAGAGACAGAGAGAGAGAGAGAGAGAGAGGCAGCAAACAGATCGCAAACAAAGGAAAATTATTGTAAAATTTTGCTAATCGCGCGTTAAACAATTTGCTTGATTTATGCGAGCCCAAAGACTGGGCCGGGCTAATGGCCTTGCCACAAAACACAATAATAGCGACAGCAACAACAACAACAACAACAACAACAACAACATCAACAACTACAACAAATGCCATTAAGGCCAACAACAAGTTGTGCGTGTGCGGGGGGCATAGAACAAGGGATACCCAGTAAAGAGGCAGATTTTATATGTGAATAACTATATATATATAATATATAGTAAATACTATTAATAATTGAATATATTTAAATTATTTTTTGCTTCAATTATTTATATACAATTTTATAAATTAAATTAATGAACCAAAATTTAGTTTGAGTTTGGGCTTAGACAAGGAATACTCTTGGCTAATGTTGCTTTGCTTTTAGAGCATATATAGTATAGAGTATTCATATTAAATACATACATATCTTAGTCTATCTGAAAGCCTAAGAAAGGTAGCGTATTAGACTATAAGATACCCTAGAGAAAGATAATAAGTTTGCTGCTTGGAAATTATGAATTGAGAGCAGCTTTCAAGGCAGTTACCTCTGAGAAGCCTCAAGAGAGGCTTATGAGACATATGAGAGTGCGGAGCGGCTTAGTACATAGGACATGCAAGAGCAGCTTGAAACTATTGTGGGAGCCAAACCATATTATAGGATAATAATAGGTCCTACTACTGAAATCTTCGTTATCATATGAATAAAAATACTAAAATATTAAATATTTCAGTTTACTATGGAAAAGAAACTTTTACAAAAATATATGAAAAAAAAAATATAAATAATAATCATTTAGTATTAATATATATATTATTTAGTATTTTATTTGAAAATATTATACTAGTATACTAAAATATATAAATATAAATCATTTTAGTATTTATATATATATATATATATATATATATATATATATATATATATATATATATATATATATATATATATATATATATATATATATATATATATATATATATATATATATATATATATATATATATAGTATTTTATATGAAACATACTAAAATACTAAAAATATAAATATAAATCATTTTAGTATTTAAATATATAAAATATATATATATATATATATTCAGTATTTTATATGAAAAATACTAAAATACTAAAAATATAAATAAAATGATTTTAGTATTTATATATGTATATATTTAGTATTTTATATGAAAAATACTAGAATACTAAAAATATAATTACAAATCATTTTATTATTTATTCATATGTCTAGAATACTAAAAATATAAATCTAAATCATTTTAGTATTTACACATATATTTAGTATTTTATATAAAAAATACTAAAAATACAACAAAAAAATAATTATAAATCATTTAGTATTTATATATATACATATATTTAATAATATAAATATAAATCCTTTTAGTATTTATATTCATATTTTTAGTATTTTTCATTAAATTTTTTAAAAGTTTCTCATAATAAAAAATTTTATTTTAAAACTAACCTTTAAATATATGAAAGCAAATAAGCAAATTAATATTCCCAAAATTTGTGTCTAAGTTCCATTTGTGAGTCGACTTTTGCCGGCTCTCAAGTACAGGGTATCTAGCATAGCGCATACTACACTTTCAGCAACATTTTATTTATAGTTTGGTATTTATTTTAGGCCCTTGCTCAATGTTAGTCAGACATGAGCCAAGCGCATTGAATTGATGTGCAAGTCGTTTACGATGAGTCTTAAATCAAAAGGAACTAATACTATATAAGACTTAGTTTTATAACACTTCGTAGTGTGTGTGTGTGTGTGTGAGGCAGCTGCAAAGCAATTAGGTTAAAAGAAAATTTCATTTGACAGCTCGCTTTCAAATGCAAAAATTGTTGTCTAATGATTGCGCAATTCCCATTTGGCAGCCAGCGCTGAGCAGCATTCAATCAACGCCGACTCGTTAAATGCTAGTGGATCGACCTTGTTGTTGCTGATGATGGATGCCAGCTGTTGGCTCCACAAGTTGACCCACAGCCCAAAGAGAAAAAGAAGGTATAAAAAGGCAGCTTCAATTGCTGCTCCTGCTCCTGCCGTCACTCCTGCCGTCACTCCTACTGCTGCCGCTCCACTTGTTTTCGGTGTCCATTTGCACTTTGAGCTCTTCAAAAATTTTGTCATCTAGATGACATGAAATTTGCTTTAACTACGCATTCCCATTCACATAGAGAGGAGCATTGTGTGTGCTCCACCTCTTCAGCTGTCAGATTCCATTCAAGCTCCCCCTGCTCCTGCTCCTGCTGCTGTCTGTTTCTTTTTCATTTTTCAGCCATGATATTGGAATTTTGTGTTCGAGTGCCGCCAACATTTCGGAAACAATCAAAAAAAAAACTTTTCTTTATACAATTTTTTTTTGCCTTCATTTTTGATTCTTCTTCTTGACGCAGATAAAAAATTTCATTGAGCCTTTTCAATTGTGTTAAGCGCAAAATTTAATATGAATTTCGTGTTGCGCTCTCTCGTAACATATCGATTTTTAATTTTTAGTTTTTTTTGCCTTTTTCAGCCACCAGGAGGCGCCACTTGCCTTTGTTGTGGTTGTGGCCCGTGAAAAATGCAAGAGTTTTTGGCATTTGTCCAAGATATTGGTCTGATATGAGGCGGATTAGGCTAGAGCATGGCTCAAGGTCTTGAGTTCTTTTTGCATTTCTGCTAGCAGCTTAGACTAAGCACATTTAGCATGAGCTAAGAATGATTTGTCGTAGAAGAAAGGCTTATACAGATTGTGGTATTGGGTTGGATTTTGTCGTTAAAGTTGCCAGAGCTGGCAGGTGCAGTTGGTGGGTTGTGCTTGAGCAGGCTGTCCGGGCATAGCAGTAAGATATATGGTATATATGGTACGTATATGCTATATGATACACCAAAGTCTAGCAAATGCTTAGCTTAACAGATGTGCTTTATATACGTGCTTAACATTTACTTAACATAACAACACTTACTCATGTTAACATGATAGCTTGACTGAGAGACTTAACAGACAAACTTAACATAAGAGCTAAGGGCTCCTGACAGTTACTTAACAGAAGAGCTGGCTGTAAAAGCTTAACATAGAAGCATAACATTATAATGTTTACATAATGTTAATACAATGTTAATACTATGCTAACATAATGTTAACATAATGGTAACAAAGTGGTAACATAGTGTCAACGCAATGGTAACATAATGTTAACACAATGTTTACATAATGTTAACACGATGTTACCACAATGTTAACACAATGCTAACACAATGCTAACATAATGTTAACATAATGGTAACATATTGTCAACACAATGGTAACATAATGTTAACACAATGTTAACATAATTTTAACACAATGCTACCACAATGTTAACACAAAGTTAACACAATGCTAACACAATGCTAACATTATGTTAACATAATGTTAACATATTGCTAACATAGCGTTCACATAACGTTAACAGAATATAACATAGTGTTGTTTTACATACTGTTAACATAATGTTTAACATACTGTTAACATAATGTTTAACATACTGTTAACATAATAACAAAATATTCACATAATGTTAACACAATGTTAACATAATGTTAAGCTATTAACATCAATCTCTATCAATTATTAACATAAAATCTCAATCCATATCTAATGTAAATATTTTTTATAGCACTCCAATCAATCAATCTTGACAAAGGTTCAGCTCTTGTCTTGTTTTCAATAACTCAAATACTTAAATAATAAAAGAGATTTTTTTCCCCTCAAATTCATGAATTTATTTTGATATAAAAAGCTTAGCTAAAATTCCGTTTCAGCTGCTTTTAAGCCTTGGCTTTGGCTTAAATTTGAATTTGGATTCAGTTTTCAAAATCTAGATTAAAATTCTGTATGCGAATCAGTTCATCTTTAATCCATTTTAGAGTTTGCTATATATAAAACATTTTTTGCAACTCAAATTCGCTTTTCATATTTCTTTCTTTCGGTTTTGGCAAATCGAATGAAATTTGTTGTTGCTGCTTCGGCTGCTGGTGAATGCCAGGCCAAGCTGACACATTTCCCATTTTGTGATGGATGTGCGCAATAATTTTTGCTATTTATGCAAAAGTCGACTGTTATCAATAGCCCCAAAAAACTCTCGGCCCTGCCTCGATTCCTCTCCATATACATATGCATATTTTATGCGAATGCGGGTCAACATTTAACCTTTACCTTGTGCGCGCACACACAGAGCCAGAAGAGATACAAATGCATAGATCAAAATATGTGGCAACACGTGTTGGTTCCGATTCGTTTGACTTGTATGAACACACACATACACATAGACACACATACACATAGACACACACATGTCGCGTCGTGGGCGTAACATCTATCAGCGCACATGAGCATATATATTTTATGTATGGATACACTGTGCGAAAATCTGGAGATTGAGACTTAAAATATTTTGTAAAAGTTTTATTTAAATTTATAAAAATTAAAAATTAAATTTAAAAAATTACTTTGAATTAAAACTTAACTAAAATTAATTTGGCTTCTAAAAGGCTTAAAGAAATTACAAAAGCTAAAATAATCTTTATAATAAAATAATAAAAAATAGTACAATAAATTAGTATTTCATTTATATAAATTTATATTTATTTTCATATTTTTTTTATGATTAAATTCATAATATAATAAACATTTAAAATTTTTTAAAAAAATTTATTTGAGCTTGATAGATGCTTGACTTCATTTTTTGTTTAATTTGAAAATTAATTTCATATGTTTTAAAAAGTTTTAAACTTTTTTAAAATTTTTTATTTAAGCTAAAAAAAATTTTAAAAATTTCTTTTCTACAAATTTCTTATCTAGAAATATTTTATTTCACTTGTATATCTAGAGGAAGACTTGATATGAGTATGTCAACTCAGTACTTGGTAAAAAAACTAATAAAAATTTGTTAAAAATTTTCTAGCTTAAGAAAAATTAAAAAAAAATTATAAAATACTTTAAAACATATCAAATTAATTAATTTAAAATAAGACAAAAGTCAAGGCTTGTAAAGAAGCAACTTAAGCTGACAGGAAAACTTGTGAAAGGAAAGCTCTCAGCGAATCTAAGCATTTAAGTGCTGCCTATATATATGTATATTGTTGCTTAGATTTCCTGTCAGTCTTTTCGCTCAGTGCATATCTACATATTTTGTTGTATACCTCGACATGGTTATGGCAACACTTATGCAAATTGAAATGCAAATAAGCCTGGCAGGCAACTGCCTGTCTCCCCGTCTGCTTTGTAGGCGTGCTTTGGATACAACTCAGCCACGCCCCTAGCGCCTCGCTCTTTCTCTGATTGTTCTCTATGCCGGTCTACCACAAAAGAGTCAGCCGTTATGCGAATTTTGGATTCTTTGTTGATTCTCACGCTTTATTGAATTCATTTAAAAAGCAATTTTTCATTCAGTAACAACAAGAGCAGCTGGCATAATGCCGACTCCGGAGAAATATGCGCGCTCCTTTTTATTTTGCTTTAGCTTCTTGAAAAAACGTTTATGTGTGTGTGTGTGTGGTTGACTCCTGCTAACATTCCAATTAGCCTTTTGTCTGGTGTCAATGCAGCACAAATAAAAAAACAAAAGCCGAAGGGAGTCAGCTGGGCGGGGCATAAAATCAACAGAGTAAAGCAAAAGGCAACAATCGAGTGAAAGCTGAGCTGCAGTCCTTGACTCTCCCTCTCTCTCTCTCTCTCTGTTATATAAAATGCCCTGGAAAACTGTTTGCCTGCTGCTTGGCCCTTTGTTCGAGGCCTACCAAAAAGACAATTAAACTCTTGTTAATGGCCGAGCACCAATAAAAAGGAGAAAGAATAACGAGACTCTGCTCTAATGGGGAGTGATTGACTAGCAAATACTGTAGAGACTGTAGCGAGCCTTTGCTTGCCTCTGACTACCAGTTTCTACTAATAAGCTTGGGCTAGATGCATACATGAGATGGGAAATGCCTGTTCTCAGGCTGTTGAGCAGCCGATGGGTGCAGACTTCAGCTCATAAAAGTGAACAATAGCCAAATTGAACGCATTCAGAGCTGTTCAACATAAAGTGCTTTGATGACTAGCTATATATATATATATATAGATATACATAAAGTTATATCTCTGCATATACTTTCAAGTTGCAGCTTGAGTGATGACCCACAAACTACATCATAAATCACTCGAGTGGCTCACATATTAAATATTTGAGAGAAAACATGGAAATAAATACCTTCAAGCTGCTTACGTCTTTTGTGTATTTAAATATATATTTATACATTTATATATATATATATATTTTTATCTGCAGTGATCAAATTGAGAGTTTCCAAAGCAGCTTACAAGCTTGCATAACATTTCCACATAGTTTTCACAAAATTATGCAATTTATTCGAGCAAAAAACAAACAAAATTTGTCCCGCTTTAGCCACAATGAAATGGGCCAGCTTAAATAACGGGTTTTGCTTCTTGAGTCGGCAAATTGCATAAGAGAAATATTTATTTTATTCAATTAAGAAGAGCATTTAGCAAATTTATTTTAAATTGATTTTTTAATATTTTTCAAAATAATTGTGAAGGAGCAAAATGCATGAACAGGACTAAGTTGAGCTATAAATAATATAATATATATAAATTAACGAAAATGCAACTACTTAGAGTTGCCTTTACTCATATTTTACATACATATTTATATTTATATTTATATCTGATTGAAGGTATTTTAATATAAATATTATTTAGGAATAAGGAAAGTATTTCTGAGATTGTCTCAGTCGTGTTTGTGTCTAGCTGCTGGCTGTGACTTGAGAGATCCTTAAAGGCACAGTGTTGCCAACTTGTCTACTTTCCCATCAGATCATGCGGAAACTTTTACGACCTGGCGGCTGGCATGAGAATTCTAGCCATTTCGAGTTCTTAAGCAAAGATTTGCATGACAAGTATATAGGAAAAGCTATGGCTGGCTAATCAAATGGCTGATTTCATTCCGAGATTCCCCAAAAATATGAAATCTGGCTATTTCTGGCCTTTTTCATAAACTGATTTGACGTGCTGAAGGCCTCAAGATACGAAAATGAACCAAAAAATATCTTTATATCAGCAGACAGATACGAACATGGATAAGAATATATTTCAAATAGAGGAATATTTTCTATTATGCGCTTGAAATTCTCAATGGGAACGAGATTGCAGTGACTGCATCTCTCCGGAAGACACAGACTCAGATTGAGAACAGTTGAGAACAGCACGAATACCTCGACTTTCGCTTGGAGTTGACATTGCTCTTGACCAGATTGACGCTGTATGTGTGTTATCTATGTATATATATGTGTGTCCACATGTGTGGCTGTTGCTGCTCTAGCTGATCTTCCCTGTACAGCTCCCTTTACCGTTCCCTTTGGCTGTTCCCTTTGGCTGTTCCCTCTGGCTGTTCCCTTTGGCTGTTCCCTTTGGCTGTTCCCTCTGGCTGTTCCCTCTGGCTGTTCCCTTGGCTGTTCCCTTTGCTGTTCCCTCTGGCTGTTCCCTTTGGCTGTTCCCTTTACCGTTCCCTTTGGCTGTTCCCTCTGGCTGTTCCCTTTGGCTGTTCCCTCTGGCTGTTCCCTTTGGCTGTTCCCTTTGGCTGTTCCCTTTGGCTGTTCCCTTTACCGTTCCCTTTGGCTGTTCCCTCTGGCTGTTCCCTTTGGCTGTTCCCTTTACCGTTCCCTTTGGCTGTTCCCTTTGGCTGTTCCCTTTGGCTGTTCCCTTTGCTGTTCCCTTTGGCTGTTCCCTTTGGCTGTTCCCTTTGGCTGTTCCCTTTGGCTGTTCCCTTTGGCTGTTCCCTTTACCGTTCCCTTTGGCTGTTCCCTTTACCGTTCCCTTTTAGCCACTAAGCTTAATTTAAAGTTAGCTTAAGCCAACAAGCGCAGCCAGCAGAACGCAACACACGCGCTTCGGCCACAGCAAGTGACCTTCTATGCAAATACGCAGCAATAACAAGTGCCGGCCGACCTCATGTGGAGTTCATAAAGTTTCACGAACAACCGCAAAAGGCAACAACGACGACGACGACGACGGCGACGACGGCGACGGAAGTTGTCCGCTGTACGAAGTGCGACTTGTCAACGTGTACTTCCGGCCGCCATCCTTTGCCGCAACACAGACGCAGCCGCCAGGACGGCAACAGGAAGCAGTTGGCTCCGCTCCACCTCAACCACCAGCCGCAGTCGCCACTCCCCCTCCTCCCCGCTCTCTGCCCCACTTTATGAATTATTCAGTAGTATTTTTGCAACTGCACTTTATGCCTGGGCACACGCCTCGCTCATGCATTATGAGCCACATGCGCTTCGCAGCGAATCCAAATACGAACCAGCTCAGTCGGCGCCGAACTCTGTTTTCCTATTAATTTAGACTGCATATTAGAGTATTTTTATGAGGATTTGTTAATATTTGCTTAAGGCTTGATGGGGAGAAAGGGAAGGAGAAGGAAGCAAATTGGAAGTGTAGAAAAAATAGAGAAGCTTTAAGATTTGTAAATAATATTTGAGGCTAAAGTAAAAGTTTATGGTAAAGAAGAAATATACAAATTTGCCAAGAAATATGTGTATATATTTATATAAAATCTATATATATATATATATAAGTGATCTTCTTTACACATCATACTCTCATGCGAGCTCTGGAAAACCAATGAGAAGTGTCAAAGTATCTGAAACACATTCACTTGGTTGCTTTGACTACAATGTTGACGACTTGCTTCATCTTAGCTAAGGGAAACTCTTGGGTAATTGACGATCAAGTAGAGAAAGACTTAGAGACATTACTGCCTATTCTCCAGTTATACTCTTAGGCAGATCATGGCAATGGCAATGGGGATAAGTTGCTCTTAGAACTAAAGTTGATTCGAATTAAAGTTTTTTTCTTCTTTTTATTACTCAAGTGTCGAACCTGCAGAATCTACAATTTAGTACCTTAACAACACATGTATATATATATATATATATATATATATATATAGGGTCAAACCTCTGTCTCATTATGGGAAAGTCAAAGTCTATGGCTAACTGCAAAGCCTTAGCCGTTTAAGTCGTCTTTGGGGTCTGGCAGGGTTTAGACCTCTTGCTCTAGGCTCTTGCGCTGTGCGTGCAGTCTAACCGAGTAGCTTCTAGTGTGTCTACCAATCTGCAGCTCTACTGCTGGAGGTCTCTATGGAGTGTTGAGCAGCGTATATGCCAGGCAGAGTTGGTTAATTGTCGTAGCACTCGGCTCTGCAATGCCTGTTGCCATAGAGCCAATTCGGTAGAAGAGAATCTGAAGTAGAAGTCATAGTTCTTCGACTGAATTCACTGCATTCCCATTAGGAATTCATATTAGGAATGTAAACAGGAATTTATGTGGAATAATTGTCTAAAAGTTGTCTGTATATATGTTGCTATATTGTTTATATGTTTCAAGTAAAATATAATTATTAATTGTTCAATGAATGTTGTTCTTCTTTTTGTGTTTGGCAGTACTCGCTGTCAAGAATCAGGTAAACGCAGAGCAAGAAGAAGACGCATAAAGGAATTCGCATGCAACAGCTCACTAACATAGCTTGTGCCATGTTCATTGTCTTCTGCGAAAGACTCTCCTGGCACAGGTCTCCACAGCCCTCCAATGTTTCCTCGGTCGGAGCGTCGACTCCACTGCCCGGTGCTTGGGCCGTTTGTCCAGCTATCGACTCCATGAGTATCTCTCACAGCTCTTGTTACTGACTACTTTCCTATACCCTATCATTGTGTTCCTATAACCAACTTTAAAATAATATTTATAAATATAATTGCCATATATTCTACTGCTCAACTCTAACCAACTGCTCCACGCTCTATCAATGCTCACACAAAAACAAGTAAGAGTGCTCTAGTCGGGACTACTCGACTAAGAGATCCCCTGAACCCTGCGAAGAGCTGCAATTCCTTAGATCCGCTAACATTCTCCGTTACTTTTATATGTACATATGTAGCAAGCAATACACACACACACACACACAGACGCACGCACAAGACTCATTATGACTCATCAGCTTCGCTGCTGCTGCTGCAAGAGGCCGATAATATGAGATATTAAATGTTTAATAACATCGTTCTACACGAACGATTTTGATCAAATTTGTTATACGTGATCATGACATTCATATGTGTGTGTGTGCCAAAGCACAAGTCTGTAATACTTGAAATACGTGATTTAGCAATTTGAGGCGATGGGGCAATTTGTGGGCGTGGCATTCAAAATTTAACAAAAATCGAAATTGCAGAAGGCTCAAATAACACTAAATGCAAAATTTAAAGACTCTAACTATAAAGATGAATTAAATAGAATTTTATAACTAAATGAAGATATCGGTTATTAATCGATAACATTAAAACGATGATAGTTATCGAATATTTGAAACAAACTCGATCGAATCGTGATATACACGTGAAACAAACTCGTGAAGTCTCTAGCTCTTATATCTTCTGAGATCGACGCGTTCAAACATACGGACAGACGGACAGGGCTAAATCGACTCGGCTTCTCTCCCTGATCAAGAATATATATACTTTATGGGGTCTGCCACGCCTCCTTCTGCCTGTTACATACATTTCAACAAAAACATTATACCCTGATTTCCCATTTTCAATGGGTTCAGGGTATAAAAAACGTTCAGCTCTTTCAACTTCAAGTTTCGCTAATGAAATATATTTATATAAATTTTGTTAATTAACAAATTGCGTGCGGCAATAGAGATCACGCTGTGTCGTCGCTGTTGCAGCTCCCTTTTCTCTCTCTCTCTCTCTCTCTCTCTCCCTCTCTCTCTCGCTCTCTGTTCTTCCTCTGGTTAATGCAAAATTGCGCATACGCCGCATACGCCGCGTGTTGCATTTGATGTCAACGCAAATTTGGTTGTTTATTTGCTTCGCTTCGCTGTTGTTGTTTATTCAGTGTTGTTATTGTTTATAAATTGCTGTTGTTGTTGTAGTTATTGTTGCTTTAGCCGGCAGCCAGTTTGACAACATTTGTGTTTCTGTTCAGCTGGCGTCTTTGTTGCCTCTGCCGCTGCCTCTGCCGCTGCCTTTGCTGTTATGTTTTAGCGTAAGTGATTTTGAAACACCTGCTTAACATGTTGCAAGACAGCAGCAGCTCCACAGGCGCACACACACATACGCTCCATACACTCACCTACACTCACCTACACACACCTCTGCCTCTGGTTCGCCTCAGTTCCAGCTTTTGTGTCGACATTTATTAAGCTTGTTGTTGCTGCTGCCGCTGCTGCTGCTGCTGTTTGCGGTTGCCGCAACACACAGTTTAGCTAACTTTGAAGCACACACAGCAATACAGCTCGAGGAGCTACAGAGGCGCCAGTAGAAGCAGCAGGATATGGCAGCCTTGAAAGGAAGCCATTAACAGTCTTTTGGGAGCTGCTTCTTCGCTTGTTAGCTGCTGCTTTAGATACCCTGTGGGTGGCGCAAGTGAGGGTATGCTAGAATGCAGAGAAGCTGAAGCTGAAAGATATTTCAACTGCTTAGAAATTGCTGAGCTGCTTGTTTAGGCTGTCCCAAAATTAACGCAAGATGTAATTTTGATAGAAAATACTGTTTTGTAATCAAAAGTTTATGTAACGTTCCATTTTTACTAACCCTGAACGGTCAACTATCAGGCTGTATTTTTGTTTTTTGATTGACATCACTTTACCCCACAAGGGGCGCAGCATTCACATCTTGCGTGAGTTCTGGGACACCCAAAGTATGATTGTATCTGGAGCTAGGCTCGTTCAGGCTCAGCTAGTCTCTAAGACTTCGCTGTACACTACTGATTCATCTAACTAAGAGCGCCCTGCTCATAGAGATTAGCATTGCATTTAGGGTGATTAGAGAGAGAGAGAGAGAGAGAGAGAGAGAGAGAGAGAGAGAGAGGAAGGCAAAACTAGAGAAAGGTATAGCTAACAGCGGAAAAACTATATGGAAAGACAGCAAATTAGGTCAACAGACTTTTAGTTTAAATGAAATATCGAAAATAGTTATCGATTAATATCGATAGGCCATAACAGCTCGGATACCTAGAGCTATCTGGCTAAGCATATAAGATCTGAGCAATATAGTTATGTCGATATGTTGTTAACTCCTATAAGAGACTGTTATACTATTCCACTAATACTACTACTGCTACTACTACTACTACTTATACTACTACTATTATTACTAATATACTTCTACTACTACTCCTCCTTCAGTCGTACTACTACTATACTACCCTACTATACTATTATACTATACTATACTCCCACAACTACTACTACTACTACTACTACTACTATTACTCTTACTACTACTACTACTATTTCTCTTATTACTACTACTACTACTCCTACTACTACAACTACTACTACTATTACTACTACTATTACTACTACTATTACTACTACTATTTCTCTTACTACTACTACTACTCCTATTATTACTACTACTACTATTGCTACTTCGACTACTCCTACTACTACTCCTACTCCTACTACTATTCCATTTACCATACCTTCATAGCCTTTTACAGGGTATCTGTGAGTCGTCTCATTTCGCTTGCAATTCCTGCTAGCCATTGTCTGCTTTGCGCTGTCTGACAGTTGCCTCGCCTGCCGCCTCTGTCTTACCTGTCGCCTCTCCAACCTCACACCTCTCTCTCTCTCTCATTCTCCCTCTCTTTCTCTCTCTCTATCTCTCTCTCTATCTCTCTCTCTCTCTCTTTTCTCAACTGTTTGCTGCTGGCCATAAACTTTCCTCTTGTCGCTTGTGCAACTAACATAAATTTTATGTAATAATTTTTCTAATCATAAAACGAATACACACACACACACACACACACACACACACACACACACACGCCACACACACACACACCTGTCACTGTCTCTGTCTTTTTTAAATACATTTTTAAATGCTACAAAAAAGAAGAAGAAAATGGAGAAGAGAAGCAGAAGCAGCGAAATTGTGGCGCGTGCTTCTTGCTGCCTGTTTGGTCCTTCCCATTGTTGTTGTTGTTGTTGTTGTTGTTGTTGTTGTTGTTGCTGCTTGTCATTCACCGTTAAAATCAATTTACGACAAAATAAACACACGCACAGCGCGAACAGCCGCGCCACGCCCCACACTGCCTGGCCGCCCATTTTGAATGTTTACACTGGGAGCTGCTGCCGTCGCTGCTTTGTTTGTTTCCTGTATCGTCCTGACAGCGGGCAGCGGGCAGCGGGCAGAGGTTGTCAACGTCTGCCGCTGTCACCTTTAATGTAGAAATATTTTTGCTTCGTTTTTGTGCGCCAGCCCAGAGCATTGACAGACAATGAGTAGCAGGGAGAGAGAGAGAGAGAGAGGCAGAGATTGTAGCACACAAAATACCCGCACGAAATTTCACTCTCGCTTATCAAAATTGGCTTAAGGACATTCGAGGCGACCTACAAAAAGAAAAAACTCATTTGCCATATGTGTGTGCGTGTGCGTGTGTGTGTGTGTGTGTGCGTGTGTGTGCTTAGGTGTAGCTGAGCTTAAAGCCAAACTAGTTTAAAGCCAAAGAGCAGCATCGAGCTCATTAAGCCAAGCGAATGCCAAAACTAAATGCAGCCAAAATGCGGGCAGATAGCAGAGCAGGAGATAGGCAGAGACATACAGACAGAGAGAGGGGGAGAAAGGGCAGAGGGGGTAAAGGGAGACTGGAGTGAGCGCTCATTAAAATGCAGCACGCAAAATTTGATGGCAACAACAACAGCAACTCGCTTGATAATGATATAATACAAGCAAAGAGAGAGAGAAAGGACGAAAGACGAAGCTGAAACTGAAGCTGAAAGACAACAACAACAACAACAACAACAACAACAACAAATTAATTTTAAACTGCAAATTTAATTGAGCGAAGCGCAGCGGGCTTTGTGCTTCGATTGCTTTAATTGAGGCAAGCAAAGAAAACTTAGAAAAGGGAAAAGGAAAACGCTGCAAAATGAAAACCTAAAAGAGCAAAAACTACCCAAATGAAAACTTAGAAAAAGCTCAATTAAGGCAAATAAAAAATAAATAAAATAATAAATAATTATAAAAAAAAGAAATTAAATTTAGGAAAATTTCGAAATCAATTTAATTGATAAAAATAATGAAATAAATACACTGCGCGCCACTTGAATAGGACACCCTGTATGCTCTCTGTATGTGTGCTATAAATAATGAAATAAATATGTAAATAAAATATATTGAAGCATATATATATATGTGTATATATGTATATAAGCAGATTTAGTTCGAATTAATATTTATTTATCTAGGATAATTAATATTAATCATAATATGGGAATACCCATAATCAAATAATAACATTATACAACACTACTAATAGAGGATTATTCTTATAAGTATATCTGGTCATACTGTGCATGTTCTTCCTCTTTCTTCTTGTCAATTTCGTCAAAGCGTAAGCAAGTTGCAAACAAAGCGTAATAATAAATTACAATCATAATGTAAACAAGTAAGAAAACTCTAGTCGCGACTGCTCGACTAGGGTATACCCTGAACCCTGCGAAGATCCGCTATTCCAAGCATTCTTTATTTCTTTTATATACACATGCATATGTACGTTCATTACAAGCAAAACATACACACACACACATACACAGGCGCACGCATACACAAGCGCAAGTCGTTGGGTCAGCTGTTCTTTGGCTGCTTTGCATGGCAATGTTATGGGAAATTAAATGTTTAATAACTTTTTTTTCTAGACCAACGATTTTGATCACATTTGTTGGGCGTGATCATGTTATCCATATGTATGTATGTGCCAAAGACAAGTCTCTAGTATTTGATATACGGCAGTTACAAATTTGAGGCGAAGGGGGCGTGGCACCCAAAATTTAACAAAAACCGAAATTGCGTAAGGCTTACATAACACTAAATGCAAAATTTGAAGATTCTAGCTAGAAAGATGAATTAGATAGAATTTTATAGCTTAATTTAGATTTTCGTTTTTAATCGATAACAATAAAACGATAACAGTTATCGAATTTCTGAAACAAACTCGATCTTTTCGTGCTATACAGGAACCTACATAAAAAATTTCAAGTCTCTAGCTCTTGTAGGTTCTGAGAACGACGCGTTCATACATACGGACAGACGGACGGACAGACGGACAGACGGACAGACGGACATGGCTATATCAACTCGGCTTGTCATCCTGATCAAGAATATATATACTTTATGGGGTCTGCCACGCCTCCTTCTGCCTGTTACATACATTTCAACAAAAACATTATACCCTGATTTCCCATTTTTAATGGGTTCAGGGTATAAACATAAAACTATCATTAGTGTGTTTCATTAAACATATTTATCAAGTTTTCCAACACATATTGTTGGTACCCATGCGCTGCAGCGACCTATGCTGAATGTATGTATTTATATAGTACAGTTATTACTTGAAAATCTAAAGTTTATTTATGGTCTTTAATCTCCATATTCTGGCTGAGAGCAGCGGGTCTCAGAGCACTCTTACCTGGCAACTCCCTCAGAGCTAACATTCCACGCAAACTAATTAGACAACACTAGCTCTAACTCTAATATGAATATCGATAAGGCGCTCTATCTCAATATATGTACGTATATATCTCCGACATATACTCAAGAGATCTGAATGTTAACTATGTAAAATGCAGGCTTTTGGGCAAGTTCGAAAAGAGAAAAGAAACTTGGCTTAGGGATCAAGATTTTCTCTTTAATTTACAGACTAGTTCTATATATTATGCCCTGCTCTCATCAAGATCTTTCCGAAAAGCTCGAGGCATGAGGCATGAGCCTACTTCAGGGAGTTTCCTTGCTTCAGTTATTAAAATATTAAAAATAGGCTTAAAAACAACTGAAACTGTGTATAGATGCCTCTCTTAAACTAAAAATTTTGAATCTTATGATAAAAATACCAAAAAATACCAAAAATATATAAAATACTACATAAAAAGTATATTTTTCATAATATATATGTCTCTTAAAGTATTTATAAATCTATACTCGTATATTTGCTACAAAAACTGAGCTCCCTTCCAACTTCACTTCAAATTGAACATAAGCTGCTTTTGCAACACTGGCCAAAAGAGTTGTCAGTCAGTGTTGAAAGTTGCTATAAATGTAGACAGATAAAAACTCGTTAAGTTTCTTAACATTTATGTATGTCTTATGCCGCCCTTAGCCAGCCGTACTAAATCACTTTACAACACTGACCGCAAGTGTTGAAAGCGTACGAAGATGGAGCCGACGCTTAATTCAAAACTCAACGCAAAATCAACAGCAAAAATCTGTTAACTGTTACTCAGCGAGTGAGAGAGAGAGAGAGGGAGAGGGGTAGGGGTAGGGGTAGGGGTAGGGGTTGGGGTAGGGGTTGGGGTAGGGGTTGGGGTAGTGGCAGTCAGCTCAAATAGCCGCAGGTGCAAATATGTTGAGAACTGGTTGAGTTACAACAACAACAACGGCGAGTCGAGCTGGCGCAGAGGGAAATAAATACAGGCTGGGACAAACAATGATGATGAGGATGCCACAACAAGGGGCCGCAGGGGGCGTGGCATGACAACAGCAGCTGCTGCCGAGTGGCAGACATTATTGCTCCCGCGAGCATTGTGCAGAGGCAAATAGTTTTGGCAGACGATTGCCCCAAAAGCCATCAAGACGACGGCCACTTTTGGCTGCCAAGGGTTAAGGGCTGACACGCCCACACACACACACACACACATAGTCGCCCCCTTCTCTGCGCTGATGGCGATGATGATTAGAAAACTGCGCAAAGGCCTCCAAGGAGCCACCAGCCACCAGCCGGCTTTCTGTCCATTGCCTTAATTACGTGCAGATAAGAAACGCAAATATGAAATGCCCCAAGTTGCCCCAGTCCACCCACGCCACGCCCCCCGCCCTATGCCGTGCTGTCTGCGGCGCAACAGCTGCGTCACTAAACGCCCAGCGCATAAACATAAAAAGTCTATGAAACTGTCATAAAGCAGGCAATAGAACTGAACGACCAAGCTCGGCGCTTGACACACGCCCCCCCCCGCACAGCTCCCTCCCTATCTCTCTCTCTCGCACTCCCCGGGGAGCCTTGACGCTTGGGCTGAAACTCATTTGTAGGGCGAAAGCCATCAAAGAAATTGGCCAACAGAAATTAGACGAACTTCAGCTTCAACTGTTGTCCACGCGCGCGCTTTAAAATGGTTCAAGTGAACCGGAACCGGTACCGGAGCCGGCACTGGGCGCCGGCAAACTGGCGAACATGACGAGCTTGGCATCAGGAGCACATTTGACATTGGTACAGCGCAGATTGACTAAGGCGAAGGTTTGAGAAAGTGCAGAAATTGAGAAAGAGAATGAGAGAACTTGAGAGCATATAGGGAGAGTCTTATACGCATTGTACCTTAATTGCCCCATGTACCTACAGCTACTTATGCATATCTAAGCAATATCTCACACCCTATTATAGCTAACCTAACGTAATATTCACTAATGTCCCTTAATGTCCCTTAATATTCAGTTAGGTACACTTATATTCCTATATTGTACCTAAGTCATAATGATTGTGTACCCCAAAAAAGGTTTTACTCTGTCGTAGTATAATGTAACACTGTGTCTTAGCGTCCCACAATGTACCTTTCTATATAGGAATGTACCATTGTGCATTATAGTACATCATACTGTACCATAACGTACCATAATGTACCTTTATGTAACTAGCAGAAGATAAGAAAAGATAATAATGTCCACAGTGACCAATCATGGACTCTTCTGTATCGGAATGTAGTAACACACTATAGTGGAGCATAAAGTACCTTAATATATCAAAATGTACCAAATGTTCCATAATGTTGCTTGAGGCAGAAGAGTTTATAATTTAGTATTGCCCGAAGTCCCACACAATGTACCTTTATGTATCACAATGTACCATGATGCATCATAATTCACTAAAGTGTACCATACTGTATCGAAACGTGCCTTAATGTACCATAGTGTACCATAGAGTACCTTAATGTACCATAATTTACCATAATGTACCATAATGTACCATAATGTACCATAATGTACCATAATGTACCATAATGTACCATAATATAACTCCATACTGTACCATAGTGTACCATAGTGTACCATAATGTAACACAATGCACCATAATATACTATAATGTACCATAATGTACCATAACGCACCATAAGGTACCATAATGTACCGTAATGTACCATAATGTACCATAATATAACTCGAGGAATAAGACGATTATAAGACATGATGGTGTTTATAGTGTCCCACAGTATATTTTGATGTATCTTAATGTACCATTATACATTATAACACACCATAGTGTACCAAAATGTACTATGATGTACCATAAAGCATCTAAATGTATTATAAGGTACCATAATGAACCACAATTAACAATTTAACAATATTTCACTACAATGTACCTATATAATTATATGATATAATTGTAGTTATTGTACCTTTAGGTATTCATATGTTTATTTAGGTTAATTAGGTACTCTTAGATACCTCAAAGTGCATAATTCTCATTATCTCTTGTACCGTTTTGTACCTTTATGTCTCTTAAGTATACCAAGCATTTTCACACACCCATCCATACTCCTAAGTTCATATCAGACTTTGCATTGTCTTCCATCAAAACATTCCAATCACTTTGAAGTTAATAAAGAATTCTCTTTCAGTGGGGCAAAGTTTTAGTTTTAGCGAAGTTTCACTGTAATGCGCTAGCCAAGCGCAAAATTATCTAAAAACATGCCACAGCATAGAATAGAGAGAGAGAGAGAGAGAGAGAGAGAGAGTAAGAAGAAGACATGGACAGCAGCTTAGAAAATGGGGCGGAGGTTGGCTTAGGGGCGGTTGGTGGGTGGCGGGGTTCAGGGTCAGTGGCGGAGGTCTTAGCCATTTCATTTTTAGACTCGTTGTCTAGGCGACTATGTGTGTGTGTGCGTGTACGTGTGTGTGTGTTTTGTAAAGATTATGCGCTTATAATGGGGCGCAAGTTGCCTCAACGGGGGTCCCGTTACCAAAATCTCTACAAAATTGGCTTTTGAGCGCACATAAAATGTGTAAAGCGGGACACCGAGTGTTACAACTGTTAAGCACAGGCCCAAAAGTAGATAACAACGGGACAAGCGATGGCGAGGGGGCGGAGGGGCAGTGGGAGAGACCATAAATTAGAAGAGAAACGAAGTTGAGTGCATTGTGTATCCGCATTCGCATCCGCATCCGCATATAGCGTATATACATATGCGTGCTATATCGTATATGGCCCAAGCATGTGTCCCGACAGAGTCGTAAAACGCAACATAATGAAACATTATAAAAATCGTAAAAATCATAAAAATCAACATCATATTTATGCACAAGCTGCCGAAAACTGCTGAAGCCCACAAAAAATATGCAAAATACAACAGACAGAGCGAGAGGGAGAAGGAGACAAGCATCAAAGTTCAAAAGAACTGTAAAAGAAAGAAACTCTCTCTCTCTCTCTCTCTCTCGAACAAGTTATTAGATGTTGCTAAATTATCTAAATTGACAGGAGCTGCATAAACTAAAAGTAACTAAATACAAACATCTTGGCAAATTCATAATATCCAGCGCTGTCCCTATAAAGATGCGCACATGTGTGTATACGCAGAGTGTGAGTGCGAGGAGCGCGCATTGGTCGTAAATTTGGCGTAACACGCGACGCGCTGCAATTTCTTTCGCACAGATTATAACTTATGAGACGTGGTGGTCAAAGCAGCTGTGCGCGAGAGCGAGAGGAGCATAGTGTGGGATAGTTGAGTGAGTAGCCGTTGCCTTTATTATGTACATTACGCCAAATAGAATAGCAAGCGGGAGGGAGTGAGGCAGAGTGAGGCAGAGCTAGCTTCTGTGGCTGTGTGTATGGTTATGCTGGTCCGTTTCACACATGCTGTCGGTGTGTAGTCTTATCAGAGACCACACGTTGCTCGGCACTCGCCAATGTCTTGGCATATTAACATTTATTTTTCACAGTCATTTTGACTGCGGTGACAACACAGCACAAAAATTTTACTGCTGCAAATAAAAACTGACAGAAGACAAAAAGCAAGAGAAAAAGCAGAGGAAGAAGATAAAGAAGAGTTGCATAAACCGCAAGCACAGCTGACAGCGTTTCTGCGATACATATATATATATATATGTATGTATCTGTGCGAGTGTCGGTTTTTCTGACTTTTGCTTAATACCCGAACCGAAGCAGCCACGATTTATGATTTATGCATATTCCACTGTGAAATCTATTGAGAAATCAGTGACAGGCAAAATATGCATGAACCAAACACACACACACACACACACACACTCTCTCACACACACACACACTGTGTATAAGACGCTTAGCAAATGGAATTGATGCATTGCACGTCAAAAATTCCCTTTTCCAAAGTTGCCATTCGCATAAGCACTAATACTATGGTAACATATACATATGAAAAGTCATTCAAAGACTTTGCCAGCATGCGCAAAAATACTTTACATGGTCAGCAGCAACTTCAGGCAATTTGAATTCAAAGCGCAGCTGATCATTTACTCATTTGGATACTCAATGCAGCCTTTTATGCATGGTTTAGCGTGAGTGTGAAAGGGACGGCTAGTGCTCAAATGAGCTGCACTCTCAGTTGGACCAATTAGAAGCTAAGCTGATCAGCGACTCTTTGTAAATCTTCAACAGGGCTCTGCCTCGCTTAGAGTGAGTGCGAAAGGGACGCCTATATGCCTAAGCCAATTACCAGCTCATTTGCCATTGGGCGCCGATCAACAGCGCTGTGGTTGCGCTTGTTTTTGTTTTCAATGCAATTTAATGCTCTTGTACGCACACACATGCATGCTGACATATGCAAATGCGTTTATGCGAATGCATGTCAACATGGCTGCCAGTTTGTTGCCAAAGCAAGGAAACTAAATGCACGCAATTAGAAAATGTAGCTAAACTAGTAAAGGAAAGGTATTTTAATATGAATATAAGCAGACAGTGGTGTAGGTATATTTCTGTTTTTGCCTAAAAGAAGTCAAAAAGTACCAAAAATGTTGCCTACATCTGGGAGCGCTGCATGGCAAAGTGCATGCGCCTATGCAAATACTTCACTAGCTCATCGCTCGCCCTCTCTCTCTGTCGCCCTCTATCTCTGTCACTCTCACACACGCCATTTAGCTGAATTGGATTTGGCGTGACGTCACGTTCGCAGCCTCTATTGCATTTGCACTTAACAGATGCAAAAGCAAACAATTTGATTAGCGCACGGGCAAACATTTGATTAGTGAATGTTGCGAGTGTTGCGAGTGTTACGCGCACGGCAGCTTTGACCTTTGTCCTTGCCTGCGACACCTGCTGCTGACAGCGACACAAACACATGCAAGAAGCAAAAGAAAAAAAAGGGAGAAGGAAGGAAGGAAAAAAATGTAAAAGAAGAAGAGCGAAACCCCTGTCAAGGATAACACATTTGTGTGTTGACATGCAGCAGCTGCTGCTGCTGTTGCTGTTGCTGTCACTCACCCACACACACATACATACACACGCACACTTTTACCGTTAAAGAGCGACACACAAAAAGCAAAAAGCAGCAGAGAAAACTGTTGCGAAAGGCCTCGCGCAAACACGTAAATAGTTTAGCAAGGACACCCACACACCCACACACACACACACTCACACACGCATTTCATTGAATTTGTGCTGGCACAAAGAAGATGACATCAAAGCGTGGCCGTGGAGGGAGGAATTGGCGCTTGAAAGGGAAACACAGATAAAGCCAAATACGGTAGCAAATTTGCTATGGGAGCTGTTTCGTGGGCGGGGGGCAGGGTGGGGGCGTGCCACTGGCTAAGGCATTTATAGAAATTTTCCACAAGCGCAACTCAAATAAACAGCTTGAATGAAAGTGGACCGTGGGAGGGGGAGTCATATACCAATAAGCATGATGGATATAGATACATCCAACTATCTCGCTCGCTCTCTCGCCCGCTAGGCACCCGTCTCTGCTCTGGCTTGAATGCCTGTCGCCTTTGCATAACAAATGCTAGCAACATGTTTCCATAATGAGCAGACGCCGAATGGCTCCATCCAGGCCATCGATAGCTAGAGATGGTCAGATAACAGACATAAATAGATGCGAATGTATACTATATATATATATACACATATCAATAACTAAATTTGATATTAATTTCAATCTATATTTGTGCGTATGCCAAGTACGAAATGTATTTAATTATATTCAGCTGCTAGAGATGGGCAGATGTATCGTATAAAGTATATCGTATAAAGTATATATGATTATAGGTAAATAAAATATGGAACTTATATAAAGTTTACTAAATAACTGCAAAAAAGGGGTTTTTTATTAGCATAAGAAGAGCTTCGATAACTTAAATTGATATAATATATCGATAAGTAGAAATTTGTATATCATTGTATATTTATAATATATGCTTCATTTATTATGCACAAAAAATAATACACTTGTTTATCGAATATACTTATCGATTACATTTAGCGATTACACTTATCGAATATGTTTATCGGATATACCCATTGATTATATCTATTGATATTACTTGTGGAATATACTCATTTAGCGATTATATTTATATCACATTTTTTATCTATTGTGAAATCATTTATCGATTGCACTTATCGAATATGTTTATCGAGTATACTTATTGATTATGTTTATCGATACCACTTGTCGAGTATATTCATTTATTGATCATGTTCATCAAATGTAGTTATCGATTATTTATATCGATTATGCGATATACACATATAGCGATATATAAATATATATACAATTTTTTTATCTCCTGCAATGGATATATTATCTCTTATCATAAGCGCAAAATCAACTCAACCAATCAGCTATCGACTCCATTTCGATATATATCGATATATTGTAAATTTGTCGATAATTAATATAATTTCTAGTTCACTTAATATTTCTATAACTAAGCTTAAATTTCTAATAGTTCTATATATATTCACATCGCATATTCTCATTCGATATCAATTGCGATAGTTTTTAGTTGACATCTCTATGCGCTCTTCACAGTCCTTGCCCCGCAGGTTTTCTGTGCCACGATTGAGCAATACGCTGGACATCTCTAATGTCACAACGCCACTTCTCTCACTCTCTCTCTCTCACGCCCTCTCGCCCACTCTTCATTGCCTGCTGTTTGGCCTCTGGGTCTCAGCCCTTTATAATGGCATCGCGTCTGTGTCTCTGACTCCAATGCCAACTGTGACTGTGACTGCGACGCCGACGCTGACGGCGACTGCGGCTGCGGCTGCGACAGTGTCCCAGCTCCAAATTAATCGCTTTCCACAATACGGTTGGCATTCAGGCCCCCCGAGCTGCCCCGTTGGCCCTCGGCCTTCCCTTATTGTCTCTGTGTGCGCCTCATTTGTTATGGTCATTTGCATAAATAAGTCACTGGCAGCGGCATTTTGGACCAGTCGAGAAAACCACTGAACAACTGGACAACTGGACAGCGGGACAGCGGGACACAGGAGAACACAATGCCCCTGGGGCAAGAACATGACGGACGTGGGGACCTACAATTAAGCGGAAATTGTGTGAATAACTTGATGAATGCTGAGGCCGTCGCGTCGAGTTGGTTGTTTCATCATTTGCTTCGCTTGTTTTCGTGTTTCATCTCCCCTTCACACGCTCCGTCCGTAATCGATTGCTGTAGGTCAGGGCATGAGCCGTCAAATCCTAATCATATCATTCCCACTCTGCGGTCTTACTAAACGATAAGGACCAAAAGTCACTCGATTATGGTGTAAACACAGTAAAGCCTGCTTAACTTGATCAGTGTCAAATGGTGTCTGGGCGTCTCTCTCTCTCTCTCTCTCTCTCTCCCTCTCTCTCTCTCTCTCTCTCTATGTGTGTGTGGAAGTGAAAAGCTTCCGGGAAAACTATTTGGCAGCTTTTCTATATGTCCTGCCTTAACTACTTTATTAGTTTGCTGAGTAGGCATAGGAGTTCGTGTGCCTAACGATTGTTTGCTGATGGCTATCGAGGCCATTTGCCTGATTGGCTGGATACAAAGTTATTGATAAGACAGATACGCTGAGAGATATGCTATAAGATTTGTTTTAGTTTATTTTATACTCTTACTGAACTAAGCTCTTAGCCAGGCTAGCTTAGTCTAGGCCACTTTTCTTATCAAATTCCATTGAAACCGAGAAAAGACCTCTTGAACTTCGCACGGCTCTATCTCGGGCATTATTTGACCGATTTCGGGCAGTTATGTCTTGTTCGACTCGTTTCAATCACGGTTATCGATTGGCATTCAAAATTTGGAAATTTGAAATTTTGCGAGTTATAACAAACCCCTTATCATTTTTGTCAAAATCTGATCGAGTCAAAAGAATGGAAAAAGTGAGGATAATCAAACTTTGACTGACTACAACTTTGGTACGTTTTTTCCGATCTACACATATTATACCTTCATAGAAGTGTGTGGATTCAGAGTATAGATCCCTATTCACAGATTTTCCCTGCTTCAAAAACTTTTCGTAATAATCCATTGAAACCGAAAAAAGACCTCTTGAACTTTGCATGACTCTATCTCGGGTATTATTTGACAGATATCAGAGAAATATGTCTTGTTCGACTTGTTTCAAGCACTGCTATCGATTGCCATTCAAAATTTGGATATTTCAAATTTTGCGATTTTTGACAAAAAATGTGATATAACCCCTTATCATTGTTGTCAAAATCGGGTCGAGTCGAAAATGTTGAAAAAATGCACAATTACACATATTTGGCTATTCGAAACTTTGGTATTTTTTATGCGATCTACAGATGTTATACCTTTATAGAAGCGTGTGGATGCGGAGTACTGATCGCTATACACAGATTTATCCCGGCTTCAAAAGCTTTTCTCTCTCTCTCTGTGACTGACTGCAACTTTGATATCTTTTATCCGACTAACAGATTTTATACCTCTTTAAAATCGAAGTTTCGATCCCCGTTCACAGATTTTCCCTGCTTCTTAGTAATCCATTGAAACACTTTAAATATTATTATTCGATTTAACTTTGTAATTTTCTTGAAAATGCTTAAAATGCTTTCTATATGCTCTCCATCAAATGGTCCCAAGGATATCTCCGAGTCGTGCGCTGCCGTCGTCTCTCAAGCTTCCTTTAATCAAATTCCAAATTAGTTTCAATTTCTTAAACAGTTTTTGAAATTTCCGCAACAGCTTTCAACCTTGCTGCTTTCACTTCCGTTCCGACTGTCTCTTTTCCTCTCTCTCTCTCTCTCGCTCTCTCTCTCTCTCTCTCTGATTTCCTCCACATATCCTTGCATGCAGCATTTGTTTGACGGCAGCAAAGAGCAAAAAACAAGCAAATTTAGGTAAACAAAGCCCAAACAGTGTGTGTCCTTGAACGGGCAGAGGGTCCAAGTGGAGCTCCTGCTGCAAGGATGCGTGACAATATGCCGTTTAATTATACGCAGCGACCCTTTTTGCAGCTGCGCGTTGTCCTGCTCGTCCTTGCTGTTGCTGTGATATCACACACACATTTTAAAAGTCAATTATCCGCACATAACGCACATCGTTGACATGCTGGAGCTGGAGCTGGAGCTGGAGCTGCGGGCCGGCTCGAGTCCTTGCCATATCCTTGCCACGCGTCAATTTTGGCGCGCGCTTTTTAAACTTTCTCCACCAGCAAAAGGCAAAAAGTTGATTATTTTTTATGAGACGGCGTCTTGGCATGCGAGCAGCAAGCAGCTCCTCCTCCTCGCTGCCCCATCCTGCGCCGCTCACCCAATTGTAGAAGAATACCTGCGCGCCCTCGACCCGAGATTCGATAATAATACCGATAATAACATAATCCGCCAGCTACACGAGTAGTTTAGGTCTGCGCTAACGAGCAGACGCGTCATGCCTCAGGTTGCTACTTGAAGGTGCGGCAAAAGCAGAGGAAAGATAGAGCGGGAGGGGGGGAGGAGCCTTTTAGCTAGTAGAGAGGTATTTGTCTTTAAACTTAAAGTGGCCTACACCAAGGTGGCACCTGCATTCATCGCTTGAGACTCCAGAGCCAACTGCAAGTGAGTTAAGATTTCGAACTTCAAGAGGCGCTGTAGAGTGAAGCTGAATCGAAGCAGTCTCCTTGACGGCAGGCTTCAGTTTTCCTATAGTCTTCATGAGTATTGGAATTATCAATGGCTAAATGCTAATATCAAGCAGCTACTCAGAGTGACCCACGAACAGACCCCATTCCCAGATAAACTTAAGCTCGTCTCGTGAATGCTTAAAGTAAGTTTCTCACATGCTCAAAATCAATCAGAGTCCGCAAATTGTGTGCTCCAGTGTTCGTAGTTGCTCAATGAGTGCAAAGGAAGGCAAAGGAAACTTCACTTATGTACGAGTACTTATTGAGGAGCGAGCAGGCGAAAGGGCAGGCGGGAGGGCGTCCTGAGGGGAGCAGGCAGGCAGGCAGGCATTTGCCATGTAATTGGCTGCAATTTGCATAACAATTCTGCGACTGTTTTGCATAAGTCCTGCGACGATGCAACATAATAACGGAGGCAGCACTTATTTTCACATTAGAAATTCCTTTTTGGTCCTGCCCGGGCGAAGGACATGCTGCGGCAGCACCAGCTGCGCGCCGAGACGCAGCCTGAGACTGTGACTGAGACTGTGACTGAGACTGAGACTGAGGCAGAGGCAATTATGTGCTTCGCTTGAGCTGCACCACTTGGCACACACACACACACACACACGCACACACAGCGTTGCGATACAAAACTCAAGATGCAGCCTCGTAAAAGTCACAGCCGGAAATGCAACGGCAGGAAAATCAAGTAGGAGTAGGGCAGTGGGCAGTGCACGACTATGAGATACCCTAACATTATCATATCTGAATGAAACTAAAGCGAGGAGTCTCTGTGAGGCCTATACTAGGTTTACAGCAATATTGATAGTTATCGATTTATCGATAACAAGTAAACTTCTTATACAGCATCGATACTTAACGCTAAGAAACTTGTTCTTATTAGATATAGAACATATGAGCGTGAGCTCTTGCCTAGATATGCAATAACATCAATAGTTATCGACTTCGCAGATGTATCGATAACACAAAAAACTTCTTAAATGTGGAAATTATCATTAAGATAATTTAGGAATCGGGATAACTTCTCAAATGCCTACCAAGCAACGATATTTATCGCTTTTTAAGACTCTCATCGATTAATCGATAACAAGCCTAGCTCTTCTATAGACCATATGATGCATAAAGGAGATCTTATCACATTGGCAGGCTCATACCACCTTTACTTAAGTATTTCATATGTACAGGGCATACGAAATGAAGTAAAATCTCTGGTAACGGTAAAAATGCAGCCATTTCCTTGGGCCCAGCAGCAGCTGTAAAACTGCAAAAACAGAGCACAACCGAAATGCTATTTGAGCTAGCAGAAACGGAAGTGCGCCGCATTTGGCTCAACAACTGCACATGTGTGTGTGTGTGTGTGTGGTTTCAACCACCCCCCACCCCCACCCCACGCCTTTCTTGCCACCCTCTCTAGCTCTGCCAATGGCTGGCTGCAAGTCGACTTTGCCATAAAAGTTATCAAAATTGAAATTTTATTTAAAAAGTTTCTCGCTTTGCCCTCGTCTGCATGCATATGCACTCAAGAAGTTTATAAGATCTACTTTAATAATGTCGAGTGCATGATTTATATACCCCCAGAACACACACTCACACGCACACACACCCTCTCTGAATGTCTACAACATTTGTGGTTGCAACAGAGAAAAAATCTCATCAAGAGAAATTAAAACTTAAACACAAAGCATTGCGGCGGCTGGGCTAAATAAATGACGATGACGTTGATGAAGTTGAGTGGATGTGGATGTGGATGTGGGCGTGGCTGTAGCTGTAGCTGTGGCTGTGGGGGGCGCTGCAGCACCTTTTGGACTAGGCACTAAAAGCATTTCCCTGAAATACGCGACAGAGCCACAAAGTATTCAACAATTTCGAGCTATTACGCTTGATTGAGTTTTACCTGAGCGCGTACACTCAGCGAAAAAAGAAGTGAATGGAATTTAAATAATGTGGCAACTGCAATATGCAGCTGAACATAATTTCATAATTATATGGCAGAGGTGTGGCATGCTCTTCAGAAAAAAATTTATTATTAACATATTTAAAATTTATTAAATCTGAGCAATTATTGCATAAGCTTTGTTATATAAATTACATTGAATATAAACAGATTATGTCTGATTATGTTTTAGAATTTAAACTGAGATGAGGAAGGATTAGAGAATTTAAAAAATTAAAATTAAAATACTATAAAAATAATTATTTAAATTAAAAAAAAAAAAATTATATACATATATAGTAAATATAGAAATACTATATTTTTTATTTTTTTATTTAAATAATTTTTAAAAAATTATTTTAATTTTTATTTAAATAATTTTTAAAAAAATATTTTAATTTTTATTTTTAAAATATTTTTTCATTCTTGTATTTTTTTTTTAATTTTTCTTATCAAATTCTTGCATATTTTTGAGATAAGATTGAGATATGGAAGAATTAGAGAATTTAACAAATAAAAATTAAAAAATTATTTTAAAAAATTATTTAAATAAAAAAATAAAAATATATAGTACATATAGAAATACTATATTTGTTTCTTTTTTCTTTAATAATTAAAAAATATAATAATTTTTATTTTTAAAATATATTTTCATTCTTGTATTTTTTTTTTAATTTTCTTATCAAATTCTTGCATATTTTAGAGATGAGATTGAGATGTGGAAAAATTAGAGAATTTAACAAATAAAAATTAAAAAATTTAAAATTTAACAAATAAGAATTAAACAAATAAAAATTAAAATATTATAAAAATAATTACATTAATTTAAAAAAAATATATAGTAAATATAGAAATACTATATTTTTAATTTTTTTATTTAAATAATTAAAATATACATTTTAATTTTAATTTTAAAAATATATTTTCATTCTTGTATTTTTTTATTTTTCGTATCAAATTCTTGCATATTTCTGAGATGAGATGGAGATGTGGAAGAATTAGAGAATTTAACAAATAAAAATTAATATATTATGAAAATAATTATATTAATTAAAAAAAAATATATATATATAGTAAATATAGAAATACTATATATTTTTATTTATATAATTTAAAAAAAAAAAATATTTTAATTTTTATTTTTAAAATATATTTTCATTCTTGTATTTTTTTTATTGTTCTTATCAAATTCTTGCATATTTTTAAAATTTTTAATTGATTTTTGTATTTTTTATTTTATTATATTATTATATACATAAAGATATTTTTAAATTTTATAGTACTTATTTCTTTTATATTTATTATACTATAAGTCAAGTGCATTATAAATCTCTCTCATCGTTTTTTTTTCGAGTGTGCTCAGTGCCCTGTCCCTCGATTTCATTGCCAGGTAGCTAGCAAAAAAAAATGTATATATACTAAATTAATCAAAATGTAATGCGCTGAGCCTATGGCAACCGAAGAACAAGAGGCAGCAGCAGCAGCAGAAGCAGAAGCAGAAGCTGGTCCCCCCGAAAATTAAGCTAATAAATTCACAAAAATGAGTTCGACGCTTAATTTGCCATGAGCATTTTTCATTTTATTTCGCGGCCTCGCGCTAAACTCGGCCTAAGCCACACGAAAACCGAAATGTTTCACACAAAAGCCGGAGCATAAAATAAACAAACAAACAACAGGAAGAAATGAAAACAAGAAAAAAACGAAAACGAAAAAAAATACCGAAAACAACAAAAGGAAACAAGTGCACAAAACTGGACGAAGGAAACAGCAGGCAGGAACCGTGGCCGAGCCACTTTTAATGAACCGAACTGCGATTGTTGACTTCGAGATGCTCTCCGCAGCTATTTCGTTTCGAATGACTGAAATAAATACCCAAATAAATATAAATATGCCAAGCATGGCTGAGAATAGTCTTAGAGGACTCTTGATTATTAGCTAAATTATAATACAAATATTTTTAGCTATTTCTTGAGAGTTGCGCAGGAATTTGCGAAGCGTGGAAAAGTATTTTTAGTTTATTAATTTATTTTAATGAAAATTTTAATTTAAATGGGAATGTAAATGTGCTTAGACTCAAATTAATGTATACACTAAGAGTTAACATCTAAATATATAATTATATTATTACTAAAGAATTTATTGATTAAGAGACTAAGACTTGGAGCGAGTCTTTATGCTGTGAGGCAGTTAAAATAACTTATTAAATTTTTATATATAATTATTAAATATACCAAAAGAAAATATATATTTTTATACATTATTATAGATTAATATATATTTAAAGTATCATTAAAAATTCAAAGGACTATGAAGCTGAAGCCATTGACTACTTTTTGGCCAAGAGAAAGTTTAAGTCTTACTCAAAGCTAACAAATTTCGAATGTCTCAAACATTGGACTTAAATTTATTTAAATTTCCTAAAATTTCTTTAAATTTCTTTAACATATATCATGTATATCATAATAATATATATCATCATATATATTATAAGTCTTTCACAGAACATCAACAAACTTCATTCTTTATTAAAATTTCCTCCCAAGACTTCGCCCTAAAGAAACCATAAAAAAAACTCAGCAAAAGCTCACAGAGCTCATTTAGCTCAAATACTTTTATAGCCAAACAACAGATATCAAATACTCCTATATACTTACAGATATACCCTACCTATTTATAGCATTGTAAATTAACAAAGAATGGCGGCAGTTAATTTACATAAAGTGGAAAATATTTTGTTTTCGCTTCTGCTTTACGCCTTATAAATCGCCCCTTAATTCACTGCGCTCTCTCACTCTCCCTCCCTCTCTCTCTCTCTCTCTCTGCCTGGCTCTCTATTCACTTGTCTCTTTATGCTTTCATCCACTTGCAGACTTGACTTTCGGCCGGGTCACGGCATTTACGATCTGCAAATTAAGAACACCTCCTACAATCGGGACAATGGACGCTTCGAGTGCCGCATCAAGGCCAAAGGGACAGGGGCCGATGTGCATCAGGAGTTTTACAACGTGACAGTGCTAACGGCCCCACATCCGCCAATGGTGACGCCCGGGAACATTGCGGTGGCCACCGAGGAGAAGCCACTCGAGCTGACCTGCAGCAGCATTGGCGGCTCACCGGATCCCATGATAACGTAAGGCCGCATAATAAATTAAAGTTCATATTACTCGTTTTTTCGGACGGGGTGAAAACTCTTTTGATTTTTATTCGGATAGTGGGGGAAATACGCTTGCAGTCTGAGCAGAGAAAATTCATTTGTGTGGTGTGTAACACGTGAAAGGGTCCAGGTTTGGCTAATTAGATAAATGCAGTATAACAGTATAACAGTATAACAGTATAACAGTATAACAGTATAACAGTATAACAGTATAACAGTATAACAGTATAACAGTATAACAGTATAACAGTATAACAGTATAACAGTATAACAGTATAACAGTATAACAGTATAACAGTATAACAGTATAACAGTATAACAGTATAACAGTATAACAGTATAACAGTATAACAGTATAGTAGTATAGCAGTATAACAGTATAACAGTATAACAGTATAACAGTATAACAGTATAACAGTATAACAGTATAACAGTATAACAGTATAACAGTATAACAGTATAACAGTATAACAGTATAACAGTATAACAGTATAACAGTATAACAGTATAACAGTATAATAGTATAACAGTATAACAGTATAACAGTATAAAAGTATAACTATATTTACAGATGCAAAACCACGCTGCGTATACACAATATACTTATGGACGCAAATAAGTTGTCCTTAAGCACTGTTTAATGTCCTGTAAGCTCCTCTCACTTTTAAGCTCTCTGCAAGCGTATTTTGACTTCGACTTACCGATAATTTAAAATATATATTTTTTCGCCATACTTTTTTTCATATAAACATCCTTTTTTTGGGGGGGAGGGAGGGGCGCTCGCAGCTGTCGTCGACGTTGTGGTCAGCGACAGTTTAAGCACATCCGGCGGCAAGTAAATCACTTAACTGGTCGCCTTCATTAATAATCCCAGCCGGCACATGCCTTCTTTTTTTTCGGCACTAAATCGCTGTCGCTCTCTCTCTCTCTCACTCATTCTCTCCGTCTCTATTCTTTGTGTTGCAGCTGGTTTCGAGAGGGCAGCAAAGTGCCATTGCAGTCGTACGCGCTGAAGGGCGGCTCCAAGAACCATTACACGAATGCGACGCTGCAGATACTGCCCCGACGGGCAGACGATGGTGCCAAGTACATATGCGTCGTTTGGAATCGTGCCATGCCCGAGGGCCATACGCTGGAGACCAGCGTAACGCTGAACGTCAACTGTAAGTACCAAACGGGTAGGCGAAGGGCGTAATTGGGGAGCCCTTCGAAATGGAGCCAAAGGAAAATAGTGAAATAGTAAGAAAGAACTGTCTGCCATAGACCCCGAAATTTATGACCTGTCCAGCAATACTAAAACGGGTTTCTTTTTTCCTACTCTCCACTTTTAGTGGTTCCAAACAATTTTGTTGCGGCTTTTTGTTATGAAGTGCAGCATATGTACGTTCGCCCGATGATATATGCTTCGTATGTGTGCCAGAAACAGATTCCAGAAGTGAATCAATATATATTTGGAGGGAGGGAAGTGGGGGAGAAGTGGGGCCAGGGGCGTGAATTATATATGATGGATAGTTGCCAGAATGTATAGGGGTCTATAAAGCAATATAAGTTTACGCATGTGTATGGGTATTTTACTATTGTGACTTTTCAGTTCAATTTTGATCTTGCATTCATGGTGACTATAGGATGTCCCAAAGGTCACGCAAGAACCAATGGATGTCCCAAAAGTCACGCAAGAAGTAATTTATATAGAAAACACAGGTTTATAATTCAAAATTGTAAATTTTTTAATGATTTATGTAGTATGTTTGATCTGTTTGTGTAGGGTTTTATTTTTAGTATACCTGAACTGTCGGCTGTTTTTTTTTTTACTACACAAATTTGGCAAAGTTAAAATCTTGCGTTAACTTTGTTAACTTTTATCCTGGATGTAAGTCATAGCAACAACATTTGCTCAAGTCTAGAGCTAGAGCTTTTCTCATAATGAACGTTTTGAATTTTGAAATTTACCTCTAACAGAAGATTATATATGATTAAATAAGCAGTTGAAGGTAGGGTGAAGGTATCTCCTAGTCTAGCACTCGCAACTCTTTTACCCTCTTACCTCTATCACTTTCTCACCTATACTTATAATATGTTTCAGTTGTGGCATATCTACTGATTATAAATAATTTTTATAAAATTTATTTTGTTCTATTTTCCTTTTCATAAGTCTTCATCGCGTTGACTTATTTTATCCCAGCTAATTTTATATATATTTCTACTCAAAATTCTATCAAATTCTTTATCGAATTTCTGCAAACTAAAGCTTAAGCTCTGACTAGTTGCAGCTACTATTTCTCTCGCCTTGACGCACATTTCGCGTGCCTCACGTTGCACTTTCTCTTTCAGGCACTCCCTCTCTCTCTCTCTCTCTCTCTCTCTCTCTCTCTCTCTCTCTTTCTTCCTCCTTTAACAATTCTGTTTTATTTTATATTTTTCTTCTATTTGTTGTCGTTGCTCTCTGTGAGTATTTTTTGTAATTAAATGCTGCAGTTTGTTGTACAAATGTTGGCTGTCCAGTTGTCGCATGATCAACGTGACCCAAAAGCCGCGCACATGACAGACCCATAAAGTGTCTGGCTGTCCCACACAGACACACACACACACACACACCCACTCTTGATTGTTAGTTATTGGTTTCCACGAGAGCAAAGCAAAAGCTGCTCCTGCGGCAACGAAGGCGACTCAAGACTCAAGCTGTTATATTAGCTGACAAGTCTTTAGGGAAACTACACATACATATGTGTATGTGTGTGTGGATGTGTGGACATGGCAACCGTTATAACCGATTTACATTATTAAATTTCATGCAGCGGCCCACGCGACGTATGCGTAATAAACTTGTCAAGTTAGTTGCATTTAATAAAAATCACTAAAAATGACAACAAATGAAATCTGCATAAAATTTATGCAATCAAATGGAGTAACAGTTAGGACTCATAGCCAAGCTGAAGCCAGCGCAGTAGCTAAACGGAAAAGGAGACTCTCTCTCTCTCACTCTCTCTCTCTCTATGTGTGTGTGTGTCGTGCGCGCAAATATATTCATAGGAAAACATAAATTGCAGTCATTTTTATGCGACACGCTGGATTTGTAGACGCAGAAGTAGACAAGCAACAACAGTAACACACGGCTGTGTGTGTGTGTGTGTCACATGCGGCGCTCTTACAACGTCAGCGTAACAAATATTTATAGTCCTTGCCATTTGGCACAGCCCCGAAACCAAGAGCCAAAACAACTATCCAAGCAAAAGGCGAAGAACGGAACGGAAAAAGAAGCAAAGCTTCAGTCACAATCAGCACTGAATGCTCTGTAAATACAATAAAATACTAAGCTAACCAGAGCTGATAGAGCTAAATAGAGGTATAAAATATACACAGATCTTGAACGTTGCGTGGCTCTATCTCGGGCATTATTTGACAGATTTCGGGCAGATATGTCTTGTTCGACTCGTTTTCAGCACGGTTATCGATTTTTTGCGATTTTTGGCAAAAATGTGATGTTACCCCTTATCATTTTTGTCAAAATCGGATCGAGTAAAAATAATGGAAAAAAGTTACGATATGCCAACCTTGACTGACTGCAACTTTGGTATTTTTTATCCGATCTACGGATAGTATACCTTTTTAGAAGCGTGTGGATTCGGAGTGTCGATCCTTATTCACAGATTTTTGCTGCTTTAAAAACTTTTCCTACTAATCCATTGAAACCAAAAAAAGACCTCTTGACCTTATCATGGCCCTATCTCGGGTATTATTTGACAGATATCAGAGAGATATATCTTGTACGACTCGTTTACAGCACGACTATCGATCGGCACTCAAAATTTGGATTTTTGAAATTTTGCGATTTTTTGTCCAAAATCAAAATTTCCTATTTTCCAGCCTTAAAATTATGTTATGGCATCAAAATTATGCAAATTGTGCAAGCTGCAAAGATAATCCTTGGAGACGCTGCAAGGCTAATGACAAATTTGAAGGTATTACAGAAAGCTGGTTAAAGTCGCCATGCGGAGGATCCCAGTGCACAAAGCAGACGCTGGACAGACTCAAGACAGAAAAGAGAGAAAAAAACGAGACGAGCAGAATAAATGGAATATGAGAAAGCGGAGCAGACACCAAATGAGAATTCAGGCTGAAGGCCAAGTTTGGACTCGTCTTGTAACACACACACACAGGCACAAATACGGCTGGCTCTGTGTGTGGGCGTTGGAGCAATTTTGGGTTTAGTATTTATGATGCTCATTTAAAATCCATTAGCAGCATAGGCCAGAGCAGCAGCAGCAGCAGCAGCAAATAAAGGCATAGACACGAACAGACTCCCATATATATATGTGTATGTTCATATATATATATATGTGGATTAGATAATGTGTGTGCTGGGCTGTGGGCCAAAGTCAAAAGTGGCTCCAAGGTACATTTAGCTGGGAGCCAAATGTGTTTTATGCCGGCCACAATGACTGGGCCGCCAGTGGACCCCGGCGCAAGGCCCATTGAGGGACCACAACCTGGCCAAGACGTTTAACAACAATTGAATTTAGAGCGCAGTTCAGCGCTTCGAACAGGCGGCAGGCCAAAAGTTAAAGTGTTAAGAGCTAAAGTTCAAGTTTTGTGGATATAAATTTGAGGCCAGCACAGAGAGAGCGAGAGACAGTTTGGCAAGCACTGCTCGAGAGCTGTATGAATGTATTTGGCAAGCAAAGACGACGTTGTCGTATGTCTAATGCTTGACTGTGATTGTGATGGATAAGCAATTGGCAATATTGGACACAGAAAACAGAGACAGCTACACAGAGAGAGGGGGCTCTGTGTGTGCTGACAAATGGCAAAGCAATTTTTAATTGAAAATGTTTGCATGGATTCTTGGCAATGTGATGCGAGCCATATACATATAGCAGATACCCAGCTCTCAGGCCCTGCTGCTGCTGTTGATCTTTGTGTGCATTGCGTGTTGTGCCTGCATTTGATTGATTTATGCGACTGCAAAGCCGCTGCCTAGCAAAAAAAAAAAAGCAGCTGGCAACAAACATAACAAGCTGAAAAACCCCAACTGGACGCAGACAAAATCTTTGGCCAGAAAAAAAGAAGGGGGCGGGGAAATAATATTCGCTGGCATTTTCAAAAAATAAACTTGAAATGCGTCCAATCGAGTGCTGACTGTGGACTGTCGACTCTCGTCTCGACTGCTGAGTGTTGAGTGTTTTATAACGTGCGCAAATCCATGCGAATGAAATTATTAACATTTTTTTTTGGCAAACTCCGAGTCTCGTTGCGCCACTGAGCTGGCAAATTAAAAAGTGTTGCATACTTTCGCGCGCACAGCGAAAATACGGCTGGCAAATTGCGCATACGCAGCGTGGCCGCGCATAGCCAATAGCCCAACAAACAACAAGTAGAACTAGGTGAGAGATGGTTCTACTTGGCTTTCTCTGAGTGTGCCAGCATATAGATACTCTAGCAAAGACAGTAGCGTATAAATTATATGGAAATTTTAGAGGAAAAAGAAGTTAAATAAATTAATTTCTTTTTTTTTTTTAACTTATAATAATAGTGATAAAATAATAATTTTATATATTTTTCATAGCAATAAAAATTATATTTAATTAGAAATTATAGAAAAGTAGCAAGAGCTTTATTTATATATATTTAATAAACTTTTTTATAAATAATAATTAAATAAATAAAAATAATAACAAAAATTAATTTTTAAACATGTATAAAAAATTATTAAAATTTAAAATAATATAAAAAAAAATATTAAAAACTTATTTAATTTTTTTATATTTTTTATATTTTTATGAATTAAATAAAAATTCTATTATTACAAATTATTCCATTCAGTGGCTTATTAAAGACTAAAAATACATACATGAACATAAATGGAATAGAACAAGAAAGGGAATAGTCTAAAGCAGAGTCTACATACTCTCATTTTTAACATAAGTTAATCATTTTTATAGATTTAAAATAAATATAATAAAATGTTAAACCGCAAAAACTGGCTAAGCTCAGCTCTTACCTTCAGCTTTCTTTTTGATTTTAGTTTTTAAATAAAGTAAAATATAGATTATGTTCAAATTACAATTTATATATTTAAATTTTAGTTCCCTTAGTATTTTTTATTATTTTGTATTACCTTATTATATTTTATTACCTTATTATATATTATTTTTTATTACCTTATTATATATTACTATTGCCATAGCTCACTGTACCTTTAGCTCGGCTCAGCTTGGTCTGGGCCTTCAATTTCCCCTTAAATTAAAACTCATTGAATTGATCGCATAAGCTGACTCAGCTCAATCAGAATTTGATTTTGCATTGTAAAAAGAATCCTTAGCTGAGGTAAAGCGTAAACAAAGCTGGGTTTTGATTGTTTGCCTGCCAGCTGAATGCTCCTAGAAATATTTAAAAATTGAAATAAAATTCAGCAGAGAGAGAGAGAGAGGAATATTCATATATTTTACATCATTTGATTTCATTTTCCTGCGCAATAATAAATATCAAATATTTGCTGAAATTGAAAATAGACCTCATTGCTTCTGCCTCTTTTGCCACATGCATTTTCTGACATTTACAACTATTTCAGCTGTAAATAGATCCATTCCCCCATCATTTGCAGACAAAAACTATTTTCAATTTATGCTAGTTAAACATACACGAAATAGATAAAAGCGTTTTGGCTGCATCTATGCCGAGAGTAGTATAAATATTTGGCAAATATCTCGCGCTGGCATGCGTTACACGAGCCATAACAAAATAATTATGCCCCGCCGGCGGAACTGTAGCTAGAAAACAAGAACAAATACTAGAGAGCGACGCGTGGCATCAACTTGGCACAGTTTTCAGGCGCTTTGGTGGCTGGCACGTGCGAGGCACGTTTTCACATATTTTCAGTTGCCAGCCAAAGCGAATTGCACTAGAAATTCAAAAATATGCAAGTGTGTGTGCGTTGCTGTTGTTGTGGGTGTGATTGGCTGTGCAGAGCGCGTGACTTTTGTGCAGTTGGATGCGGCTCACGTAATAAAGCCTGCCTCCATTTGCAGTGCGAGTCCTTGGCCAAAAAGCGACGTAGACAAACAGGACTCATGTGTCGTGGCCTGCTGAAGTGGAAACCAAAGCCGTTGAAAAGACATTTCAATTTGAATAAGAAACAACGAAGGAAAAAAGCTGAGCGCTGAGCGCTGAGCGCTGCTAGATGTTGCCGCCCGCGGATTCGGTTGACAGTGTCAACTCACTCCAGGTGGCATGCAAATGCAAGCCATGTCTCCCCCCCTCTCTCTCTCTCTCTCTCTCTCTCTGTGTCTGACAATAATGCGCATTAGCGTGAAATTTCTTGGCACGAATTCCGTTGCGACAGCTGCCAAAGTTCCATTTGTGTGCGCTGGTCAAACATTTGCATAGCGCGCTTGCTTTGATTCGATTTCAAGTGCATGCCTATCGACGCCCGATTAATTATCGATCAATGTGACAGCGGGACTATCCGTGTGTGTGTGTGTGGGTATGCAAGTGCATTCCTGGCTGAAAGCAGCAGCCTAATTGCTTTGCTGCGCTATCAAGTGCATGTTTTAGTGATAAATAATTATCGATTGTTGCCAGTAATTATCGATCGATTGATAAAGCTTGAGGAATATGTAGATAACTAAATATAGATGTTATAAATATAGAATAAACTTAAATTTCTATCAATAAGTTAGTTCCAATTGGCTTGGAATTGCTCATATGAAGGTTATCGATAAATTATCGATATGTTTTTTAAAAATGAATTTTTATATAGGCTTTTGTTAATATATACTACTAATGAAAAGGTTAAATCTACGACAATGTTTTATTATATCAAATAAAAATCGATAAACGATAACGATAGGTGCTGAAATAGCCTCTACTAGGTGTAAACCTTAAGCTATTTTGTGTTCATTAAGCTTCATCAAAAGCTCAAGTTAGCTAGATATTCTTCAATTCCATCTTCCCATGCTAATGGCCTCAGCTCCACTCCATGCTGCAACGATTAAACGTTTATCGATTCAACTGAATCAAAGTCGATTTTGTTATGTCAATAAGCCGATTGACAGCTGCGAGAATTTTGTGCAGTGTATTTGAATATTTGATGCCACTGTGCGGCAGAGGACGCCGCACGACACCTTGACTAACGAAATTCGTTGGCTTACATCCTTGAGGCAGCTAAACTATGGCAACGACAACAACAAGGACTCGCTGGGCGTCTCAGTTGCCAGGTCGTCCTGTTATTGCTCGCCAATATCGGAGACTCTCTGTGTGTGTGTGTGTGTGTACAGCCAGGCAGCAGCGGCGGCGGGTCTGCGGCTTGTCTTTTTTGATTATGCCATTGCCAAAGGCAAAAGGCAAAGTGCCAAAAAAGCAAAGGACACAATCCGGGCGCAAAAAGCATTTTGCAGACCAACGAGGAGCCAGAGGAGCTGGCTTGGTAGCCGTAGGGAACGATACAGACACGTGCTAATGCCGCACACAATTGCAATTAGTGTCAGTGTGCTGGCATCCTGCTCCTGCCGGCTGGCTGGCTGGCCAAGCTGGCCTGCATTCCAGCCACATTTGCATAGACGCTCAACAAAGAAATGCTGCTGTGCTTTAAGATTTGAGCCAGCAGCGCCTTCTCAGTTTACTTTAAGCTCATTTCACCTGTTTCTCTCCCTCTCTCTTGGCCATTTGAATGAGTGCAACATTGTGAAATTTCAGCTGGCAGCTTTAAGTCAAATTATCTGCTATAAAAGTTTGTGCAAAATGTTTTCCTTTGCAACAGCTGCTGCGGGTGTGGGCGCGTACTTAACAGCTTTTGCGACAAAGCAAATTAATTGCTGCCCACTTTCAATTAACTTGCAGCAGCTCGACCCACTCCTGTGTGGGTGTCGATGTGTGTCTGTGTGTGTGTGTGTGTGAGCAACCGCAAGTGTCGAATAAAAGTTTTGTTGTTGCAACAGCTGGCGCTGGCGCTGCTGCTGCCGCTGGTGTTGTTATTGTAGCTGCGACTGTTACAGCGCAAAGCCAATTCAATTAATTTCAATGGCCATACATATGACACCTATGGACCGCTGCACACACGAGACTGCCGAGTGCCGACTGCAGAACTGGCCCAAAAAAGTAGGCAACACTTTTTTCCATAAGCAATGCAATCGCACGATAAACATTGACAGCTCAACAAAAAAACAGAGCGGGGGAGAGAAGCTATACGAGTTGGGCAACTGACAACTGGTTGCTGACAATTGCACAGCGCAAAAAACTGAACTGAAAAGCAAAGAAATGCACGAATGACAGCGGAGCAAAGAGCTCAGAGACAAGCTTATCAGCGATGGGCTGCATTGTAGCTAAGAGAGTGTGTTGTGTGTGTAAATATATATATATTCATTAGCAGAGTCTGTCAGAATTGCTTTCTATATCTTATTTAAGACAGCTAAAGACGCTCATGCAAAATGCTTTGGGCAAGCGGAAAGATAGTTCTAACTTAGCTTCAATGGATGAAGTTTGTTGATGGCATTTTTCTACTATTGAATATTGAAAATAAAATATTTAGATATATTTAATAATATTTAAAAATATTTCAAAAATATTCAAAAATATTTTAAGATATTTAAAAATATTTAAAAACTTTGAAAAATATTTTAAAATATATAAAAATATTTCAAAATACCTAAAAATGTTGTAAAAAATTGAAAAATATTTATAAACATTTAAAAATATTGAAATATATTTTTTAAATAATTTTAAATAATTTTAAAACATTTTTAAATAATTTTAAAATAGTTCAAAATATTTTAAAATGTTTAAAAATAAAAAAAATATTTAAAAATATTTAAAAATACTGAAATATATTTAAAAATATTTGCAAAATATTAAAAATTATTAACAAAAATGAAAAATATTTTAAAATATTAAAAAAAAAAAATGAAAAATCGTTAAAACATATTAAATATATATTTTCGTATATTTTAAAATATTTTAACATGTCTAAAAATATTTAAAAATATTTAAAAATATTTAAAAGTATTTAAAAATATTTTAAAATGTTTAAAAATAAAAAAAAATATTAAAAAATATATCAAAATACTGAAATATATTAAAAACATTTACAAAATATTTAAAATTATTAAAATTATTTTCAAATATTTTTTTAACAAAATTGAAAAATATTTAAAACATATTTAAATATATATTTTCAAATATTTTAAAAAATTTTAAATGTCTAAAAATATTAAAAAATATTTAAAAGTATTTAAAAATATTTCAAAATATTTAATAATATTTCAAAATATTTAATAATATTGAAAAATACTTCAAAATATTTAAATATATATTTTAAAATATTTAAATATATATTTAAAAGTAATTTAAAATATTTAAAAATATTTAAATGTATTCAAAAGTATTTTTTGAATTTATAATGGGGCCGGGTGTGGGCCAGTGAGAAAGCAGGCGGCCTGGAAACTGTGAGAGCCCCGGTTGGAATCCCGTTGGATGCTTATGTTTCATACAGGCCTACCTGTTAAAGTAAAATAAAGTGATAAATGCGCTATAGAGTCTCTGACAAGAAAGCAGCAAATAAATTAAAATAACCAAAAAAAAAAAAAAAAAAAAAAAAAAAAAAAATTATAATACTATAATACATCCTTTTAAGCTATGATCTATTGAACTGTTTACTTCTATTTGATCTATTGCTTTCTTTTCCGAATATATACCTTGATTAAATTGCTACTAAGACAACACAAAATGGGGTTTTATAATAAATAAATAAACAAAGCTTCAGAGTGATGGTTGAATGACAAAAATTATGTTGTAACTGCTCAAAAGCAGAATGAGCGCTGCCTTCAAGGCACTTTCCGCTCAGCGACTCGCTGGCTAACAGAAGTTGTTGCACATAAGCTTATTATAGTATAGATGGCTCAGAGAAGAACCTTGAGTCTCTTAATATTATATATTTTAAATATTATTATCTCGTACACTATCAATAAATGAAATATCGCTGCCTCAGCAAAGTCTTTGCTGTTTCCATTTAAACGTTTAAGCAGACGCAGCGAAATACAATTTCAATATTTATTCAGCTGTTGGGCAGCGCCACAATCGAAGGGGCTTATGTTTACATATACATGAATATAGTATATCCATTATGAATGTGTGCGTGTGTTCATGTAGGTGTTGCAAGCACGCGCAGCGGAAGTCACGTGACGTGTTGTGTGACACGTACGCGACAGCAGCTGTAGTCAGCGAGCTGCAACAGAATCTGGTGTTTGCTGCTCCTGCTGCTGCTCCTCTTATTGTTGTTGTTGTTGTTGTTGTTGTTGTAACTTTTCAATTTGGCCAAGATGACGATGATGATGAAGGTGGGTTGCAGCTTTAAGCAACGTCAAATGCAAATGCAAATGCCAACGCGACTCATTAAAATTACTCCAAGCAAAGTTGTGTGATACATCCTGCTTTCAGCAACAGGAACGAGGCTCGGCCCAGTTCCGGGTTAAATAATTTAATTTGGCTGCAAAATGGCCAACGGGCATAAGTAACGACCACGCGGCGTATGAGCAACGCGCAGTTTTATTTAACGCCCGCCTAACCGGAAGCCGGGACCTCGTTTGGCTCGTCGTGTAACAAGGCAGCAAGTGTAGATGGTGCAGCAGGAGCAGCAGGAGCAGCGGCTGCTATGCTGAAGCGTAGGTCTACATGGGGTCGCACCTGGTATGTGCAGATGGGATCGCTGCTGCTGCTACTGCTAGTGGTGCAGGTGCAGGCGACGCATATTTCATGGCACTAATGTAGCCAGTCATAAAATAACAATGCGGGGCGACGTGGGCGTGCCAACATGCATGTGAACATTCAGCTGCGAAACGCCGAGCCCACCGCCGGGGGACTGCCAACTTGCTAAAAAAAAAGAAAAGAAAAACAGGAAAGGAAAGGGAACGAGTTAAAGCAGAGGCACGCAAAATAAAAAACGATTTGATATTTAGCAAGCTGCGAAGAAAACACTCTTAAAAATATTGCAAAAAAATAATAATAATAATTAAAAAATAAATTAAAGTTGGATTGAGAGAAATATTGAGAAGATGAGAAGTTGCTGCTGAAGAAGTTGGAAAATATATAAAAAAAATTAATTATAGAGAATAATTGTGAAGGAGTCATAAAATGACTAAAAAATAAAATATATTCCTGGGTATTTAAGGGGAATAAAAAATACATAATAAAAAATATAAATATAAATTTTTATATTTTTGTAAATATTTACTATAATCATTCATATTAAGATATATTTTTTATATATATTAATTATATATTAATATGAATAATTATACTAAATATTTACATAAATATAAAAATTAAATTTAATGAATAAACAAAAATAATAAAAATTGATATATTTTAAAATAAATTTAAATATAAGTTTAAATAAATAAATGTATATAAGTAATAAAATAATATAATAAATTTATAAAAAAATATATAAAAAAATATATAAATATATCTCAAAAATTTAAAAAAAAAAAAAAAAAAGAATTATACATAATTGATTATATAAAATATTAGCTAAAAAATATATACAGTTTTTTTAAAATAATTTTTTGGAATTGTCAAAAGTCTAACCCAAGCCAAAAGGCTTCTGACTAAGTATAAAAAAATATATAAATATATTTCAACGCCTGAAGGCCTTTGTCGCTATGGCTTAAAACAAAAATTGCTATTTAGAATTAATTCTTGGTAAAAATAAAATAAATAAATAAATAAATAAATAAATAAATATTTAAATATTTTTTTTAGTATCGATTTTCTGAGTAACTTAAAAAATATCTGTATTATATACACACACATCTTCATTATATATTTATATAGTATATATTTATATAGTATAGTATAGTATATAGACAACTCTAGAGTGCACCCCATGTCCATGCGAATATATAAGAATTGAAATCGGGTTGAAGCGGTGCGCCACTTGAGCTCTAGCAAAAAAGGTGTCAAAATCATGATACCTTCAGCGGGGACGCGCATAAATAAAATAGCATAAGAAAATTTAATAAAAATATATAAAAACCGGATGAGAAATGAAAAATTGCGCTGGGAACTTACTTCATGGCGAATGTCAGCAAGTTTTTTCCTCTTCTGGGGGCCTCGATGGGTGTGTGGCAGCAACACCCAGCAGCGTGAAACTGCATGGCTGGCTGGGCATGAAAATGCCAAAGGGGGCAGCCAAATGAGCAGCGGCAGGGGTGCAGCCGAGAGGGGCTGGCCAAGCGAGGGACGCTTGGGCAGCATGTGTTGAAATGCAAAACGGAACATTTTTTTGCTTACTTTTTGAATGTGTGTGTGTGTGTGCCGGTGTGTGTGTGTGTGTGCCGGTGTGTGTGTGTGCCCAGCTGACAAGCGTTGCTCATTAAATTTTATTTTATAATTACACACACCAACACACACACACATGGGCGTGCTTTAATGTGTTGGCTGCCTCGTAATTGGGTCCGGGAGAACGCAACGGTTTTAGGCGCCCGATTTAAGGGCGGACTTTGAACATTTTTGTGCGGAATTTGTGGGACAAAAACGACAGCAACAACAACAACAACAATAGCAACAACAACAACAATGGGCATTTAAGCATTTGGTCAGTCGGTGCTTAAACTAAAGTGTTTCAAAGTTAATTGCCAATGAAATAGCAACAACAACGACAACAACAACGACAACAACAATAGCTAAGACCTGTTAGCCTTACGCTTGACTAACCAGCCAAGTGGCCAACAGCCACAACAACAGCAAATACAAACAACAACAACTACAAGCCCAAAAAAACGATTGCCAAACGCTTCAGAGAGCCAGTTAGGCCAAATGGCCCACTGCACAGTGCATAAAATATAAAAAAAAAACTTTTATAGAATCTAATTTTGTTTAGAAATTACTTAAATATTTTAAAAATCTATATATAAATATATTATATAAATTATTTAACATATTTACTAAACTACAAAAATTCATAAATAGAAAAATGTCATAAAAATGTATTCTTTTTTTTTATTTTTTTTTTTTTTCTAAAATTTTAATTCTTAAAACATTTTTTATTGTTTTTTCCACTTTCCAAAAAGAAATAAATTTGTTGTGCTTAAAATATTTATTTATAAATTTATTAATTTTATTGTTTTTATTTAAAATAATATATTTTTCAATGATATTAAATATTGACTTATCTTAATTTTATTTGCTGTAAAAAAATATATTTAAAACTGTGTGTTACTTAAATTTTGAACTTTATTTATACATATATTAAAAAAATTTTTTTTTATGTATTAACATTTTTTTAAGTAAAAAAAGTTTGTTTTTAATATTAATTTTTATATACATTAAAAAAATATTTTTTTTATGTTTTAACATTTTTTTAAGTAAAAAAAAGTTTGTTTTAATATTATTATTTTTTTTAATTATTTATTTTTTTAGATTTTTTTAAATAAAAAAATTAGTTTTAAATTTATTTTAAATTATTTTTTTATTACAGTTTTTAAATTAATTTTTTTATATTTTTTTATTTTTTTTATTATTTTAAATAATTTTAATTAAATTTTTTTTTATTTTTCAAATATTTTTTTTTGTTAATTTTTTTAAATAATTTTTTTAAATTTTTTTTTAAATTTTTAAATTATTTTTTATATTATTAAATTAGCCACAAAACATTTTTTTATTCCTTTCGACCGTTTGACCTATGTATTATGTATAACATAACTCAAAAGTGTTTCTAGTCTTAGTTTGATCACGTATTCATCGATCCGCGCCCACTGTGCTGTTGTTGTGTTGGGCCAATGCACTGGAACAATGTAATAGGCCAGGGCCGGGGCCATTTGCTAGTTGTTGCGGCTGTTATGCCTCAAATTGGTATTATTTAAAAATGTCGATGGGTCACGCTTCTCGTCCAATATGTCCTGGCAGGCAGGAGCACCAGTCCTGGCTGCCATAGTCGTGTAATTGAAAATGGTTATTGGCAAGTTAATGGCCCATTCGAGCGACGAACCGAACTCGGCTCCTTAATTGACTATTTGTATGCTAGCCCCACAGAGTCTTAGCCCCATGCAATTAACCCACTTTAACCCCACTCACTCTCTCGCTCTCTCTCTCTCTCTCTCTATTGCAGATTATCCACGCGTGGAGGTGGGACCGCAGAACCCGCTGCGCGTCGAGCGCGATCACATTGCCAAGCTGGATTGTCGCGTCGACGCCAAGCCGATGGTCTCCAATGTCCGCTGGTCACGCAACGGGCAGTATGTGAGTGCCACGCCCAGCCATACGATCTATCGCGTGAGTCGGCACCACGCCGGAAAGTACACGTGCAGCGCGGACAACGGACTGGGCAAGACCGGGGAGAAGGACATCATACTGGACGTGCTCTATCCGCCGGTTGTCACCATCGAGTCGAAGACCCACGAGGCCGAGGAGGGCGAGACCGTGCTCGTGCGCTGCAACGTGACCGCCAATCCGCCGCCCATTGCCATCGAGTGGCTGAAGGAGGGCGCCACGGACTTCCGCTACGCCGGAGAGCTGCTGACCCTCGTCTCGGTGCGGGCGGAGCACGCGGGCAACTACATCTGCCGCTCGGTCAACCTGATGCAGCCCTTCGGCTCGAAGCGCGTCGAGGGCGTGGGCAACTCCACGGTCGCCCTGCTCGTCCGCCATCGTCCCGGCCAGGCCTATATAACGCCCAACAAGCCGGTGGTGCACGTGGGCAACGGGGTGACCCTGAGCTGCTCGGCCAATCCGCCGGGCTGGCCGGTGCCGCAGTATCGCTGGTTCCGCGACATCGAGGGCGAGGCGAGCAACACCCAGAAGATCCTGGCCCAAGGACCCCAGTACTCGATACCTAAGGCCCACCTCGGCAGCGAGGGCCGTTACCACTGTCACGCCGTAAACGAGCTGGGCATCGGCAAGATAGCCACCATCACGCTGGAAGTGCACCAGCCGCCGCAGTTCCTCGCCAAGCTGCAGCAGCACATGACGCGGCGCGTGGGCGACGTCGACTACGCCGTGACGTGCAGCGCCAAGGCGAAGCCGAAGCCGCAGATACGCTGGATCAAGGACGGCACCGAGATACTCACCGCTCGCCGGCTCTACGAGATACGCACCACGCCCACCGACGCCGGCGGCGGCGTCGTCAACGTCCAGAGTGTGCTCCGCTTCCGCGGCAAGGCGCGGCCCAACGGCAATCAGCTGCTGCCCGGAGATCGGGGCCTGTTCACGTGCCTCTACGAGAACGACGTGAACTCCGCCAACTCGTCGATGCACCTGCGCATCGAGCACGAGCCGATCGTCCTGCATCCGTACAACAAGGTCGCCTACGACGTGCGCGAGTCGGCGGAGGTCGTCTGCAAGGTGCAGGCGTACCCCAAGCCGGAGTTCCAGTGGCAATTCGGCAACAATCCCTCGCCATTGACCATGTCCTCCGACGGACACTACGAGATCAGCACCCGCATGGAGAGCAACGACATCTACACGACCATCCTGCGCATCGCCCACCTGCAGCACTCGGACTACGGCGAGTACACCTGCCGCGCCGCCAACGACCTCAGCACGATCCGCACGCAGATACGGCTGCAGCCCAAGGGTCCGCCGGAGAAGCCGAACGCAATGAAGATCCTCGAGGTGGGCCACAACTACGCCGTGCTCAACTGGCAGCCGGGCTTCAATGGCGGCCTCTCGAACACCAAATACTTGGTCAACTATCGCCGGGTCGCCACGCCCCGTGAGCAGCTGCTCTCGGACTGCTCCGGCAATGGCTATGCGGCCAGCTACCAGGTGAGCAGCTCGGCCTCCTCGCAGGCGGGCGCCCACGAGTCCATCGAGTTCAACTGCTTCCACGAGAACCCCTGCAAGCTGGCGCCCCTCGATCAGCACCAGAGCTACATGTTCAAGGTCTACGCCCTCAACTCGAAGGGCACGTCCGGCTACTCGAACGAGGTGCTCGCCACCACCAAGGTGAGCAAGATCCCGCCGCCGCTGCACGTCAGCTACGACCCCAACTCCCATGTGCTGGGCATCAATGTGGCCGCCACCTGTCTCTCCCTGATTGCCGTCGTCGAGTCTCTGGTCACCCGGGATGCCACCGTGCCCATGTGGGAGATTGTCGAGACGCTCACGCTGCTGCCCTCGGGCAGCGAGACGACCTTCAAGGAGGCTGTCATCAACCACATCGCACGCACGGCTCACTACACCACGGCCACCACCTCGGGACGCAGTCTGAGTCCGGGAAACGGACATCACGGAGAGGATCGCACCATGGCGCTGGCTGAGACCGCGGGACCGGGTCCGGTGGTGCGGGTCAAGCTCTGTCTGCTGGCCAACCACGAGCATTGCGGTGCCTATGCCAATGCTGAAAGTAAGTACGCGGAACTAGTTCAAAATGAGAACAGTGAAATGTACGGGAACTAGTTCGAATAGTTGTTTATCTGCGTCAGAACAAACTTAGCTCGAAAAGTCTAAATAGAGAACTGTGTAGCCTTATAGAAGACATATCAATATGCCGATGAACTCGGAACTAGTTCGTTTTCTTCAAAACGAACTCCATAAAGATTATGATAGAGAAAGCTGAGTAAGAATTTGCTGCCTAGTGATCGATTACTAATTCGTTCTATATGCGGAACCAGTATGCGGAACTAGTTCTTTTTTGTCAAAGCATTATTTTGTTATACTACGAGTTTTTGTTACTCAGACATGGTTATTATTATGGTTTTTGGTAAGTAATCACTTTTGGGGACTAGTTCATATCGTTCTTTTCGAAGAATAAACTAAATACGTTCAACAAACTTAAGTAATCAATTACTTATTCAGTTAATATGTAGAAGTTCCATGCGGAACTAGTTCATTTTGCTTATAATTCAATTGGAGTAGCCATCCAAAAAGAACTAGCTCATACTTTATACTCAATTCCTAGTTCGCTCATTTATAGTAGGGAACTGTTTTATGGAACTAGTTCATTTTGTTAACAATTAAGTCCATAAGAGTAGCCAATCAAAACGAACTAGTTCATACTGCCATAGTTAATACTCAATTTCTAGTTCAGTCATTGGCAGTAGTGTGGTAGTTTACGGAACTAGTTCATTTTGTTAACAATTAAATCCATAAGAACAGTCAACCAAAAAGAACTAGTTCATACTGTAATACTTCTTACTCCATTTCTAGTTCAGTCTTTAATAGTAGGTAAGCACTTTACGGAACTATTTCATTTTGTTAACAATTAAATTCATAAGAATAACCAACCAAAAAGAACAAGTTCATAGTTAAAGCGCTTAACTAACTGAAACCCGCACGCACTCGTTTGCTCCGCACTTAAAGAATCCCAAAACCGAACTAGTTCTTTTCGGCCACCACAGCCTTCATACCAAACCGAAACGTAATAAATCTTAATCTCTCGCTACTCTCTCCCTCTCCCTCTCCCTCTCTCTCTCTCTCTCTCGCTCTCCTTCCCCTCTCTCGTTGCAGTTGGCAAGGCGTATATGCCGCACGGCTCCTCGCTGACGACCTCCGCCTGGGTGGCCATCAGCATAGCCGGACTGTCGTTTGTGCTGCTGCTGGCGCTGCTGTACGGTTTCTGTCGCTGCCGGCGGTCGCATGCGGCCAAGAAGCAGGCGGCGACGGCCAGTGCGGCCACGGCCACGCCCAGCAGTGGGGCCAAGGACTACGAGGTGGATGCCACATGCGGCTCGCTGGTGGCCGCAACTGGAGATGCGCAACAGCAGGCGCCGCCACCGCCGCCGCCCTACTACCCCACTGGGAGCCTCGACAGCAAGCAGCTGGACGGTGGCATGGAGCTAACACTAACAGCTCTCCACGATCCCGACGAGCAGCTAAACATGCAGCAGGGCGAGATGCACACACAGCAGCAGCAGCAACAACAACAGCAACAACAGCAACAGCAGCAATATCAAACGCAATCCAAATGCCAGCAACAAGGACTCTACCAGCAGCAGCAGCAGCAGCAGCATACGAATGGCTATGGATATCATGTGGCAAGTGGCATTGGCATCGATGGCGACAGCTATCAAGTGCTGCCCTCCTCCGTCGCTGGACACCATGGCGAGTGTAAGTAGGCAGCTGGGCGTGGTCGAGTGGGCCTCCTTCATTAAGCGTCGCAATTTCCTTTTTTTTTTTTTTTTTTTTTGTTGAGGCTCTGCTCAGATTTATGGCGGCCATTTTGACGCCTCTTGCAGCTGGGGGGAGGGGGACGGGGGGAGGTAGGGGCTCACGTAATTGCATTTCATGTCAATCTAGTAGCAGTGCCTGCTGCGCCTCATGCAAATGTCCTTGCATAAGCAGCAGCAGGCAATGCAAATTCCTTGGCAACCAAATGACATCCATCTGGCGACTATCCGACTCGCCGTATCCAGTGTCCTGTATCCTGTGTCCTGTATCCTGTATCCTGTATCCCGTATCCGTTCTGTTCGCTGCATTTCGGCGTAATTCCAATTAAGTGAGAATTAAGCCGTTAGCCGTTTCTTTTGTCCTCTTAATTGGCTTTAAGCCCCGAGTCCTTCACATTTCGTGCGATTGCAACTCATAAAACGGCTCCTCGACAAACTCGCGGACACTCGAGTCGCCCCCTCACTCGAGCGACAATTAAAAAGCAAAGCGACAAGCGACAGCCATCGGATGAGCTTAAAGCAAATCTTAAAGCTTAAGCAACTCTCAAGTGACAGCTACTAACTAGTCGCTCCCCCTCCGCTCCGCTACTCAAATAAAAATGAAATGAAAAAGAAAAAGACAAAGCGGAAAATAATCTGACAAAGAACTGAGCATCGAGCGCTCCGGGCTCTGGGCACAAGACACAACTCGAGCCATTTGCCAAGAGTTGCTCCAAAAGCAACTAAAAGATTTCAGATTTAAGCTTTGATCAAAGCAAAGCACTTCAGCTGCGCTTAGCCCGAGATAAGTTAGTGAAACGAAAGCGCTTAAACTAGCCAAGATTTAAGAGCTGAGCTGAGAGAAATATAAGTTTGAGTTATAAGTGGGCCAAAGACATATTCCTGCTAATTACAGTTAAATTACTGACAAGATTGTAGTTAACTGAACTTCTGGGGTTTCGACTGCTGCGTCGGAGCAGAAATATCGAATGTAGTTTAGATATTACAATTAAAATATATTTTAGAAAATGTGTAATTACATTTTTGTTTATTATTTTTATTTAATTGTGTTTTTAATATATATAAATTTTTATTTTTAATTTAATTTTATTATAATTTTAGTTAAAATATATCTCTAAAAATTATAGAAGAAAACTAGTTTTTGGTTTCTATTATTTTATTTTAACTTGGTTTTTAATATTTTCAAATTTGTTTAAATTATTTTAAAAGTTAAAATATATCTTCAAAAATTATAAAAGAAAACTTGTTATTGTTTTTCATTATTTTATTTTAATTTTAAATATTTTTTTATTTAGTTTTCCTTAATTATAAATATATATTTTGCTTATTTATTATTATTAATGATTCTTCTTCAATTTTGTTTTATGAAAATTCAAATATGTCTAAGAAAAATATAGTTTTAAAGTTGCTTATATTTTTCTGTTACTTAATTTTATTTATTTTATTTTTAAATATGTATTTTTTCCTTTTATTATAGAAGCTTCGAAAAATTTATGGTTTTTTTTGTCTTTATTTCTTTTTAACTTCCGTCCTTCTCTTTTTTATAAAAATGAATATATTTCGCCTATGGATTTCTATTATTTAATTTAAATTTTGTAAATACTTTGTTTCCTATTATTATAGAAGCTTAGAAATATTAATGGTTTTTTTTTGTCTTATTAATTTTCTCTTTTTTATAAAAATGAAGATACATATATGTACATATGTATGCATCTTAGAAAAACTGAAATCCACTTTTTCAATCATTTCTACTATTTAATTCTATTTTTTTTTTAAATTTTTTTTTTTCAAATGTTTATATTAGTTCATTAAATTAAGATACTTCTTAAGCTTGAAATAAAAAGAGTTTATATATTTTTAAATTTTTTTATTAAATTTTTATCAAATAATTTATATATTTTAAAATTTTTTATTTAATTTAAATTAAATAATTTATATATTTTTAATTTTTTATTTAATTTTAATTAAATAATCCATATATTTCACAATTTTTTTTTAATTTTAAATAAAAATTTTATATATTTTTACATTTTGTATTTAATTTAAATTAGATAATTTATATATTTTTAAATTTTTTTATTTAATTTTTATCAATTATGTAATTTTTATTAAATATTTTATATTTTTTTTATTTATTTTAAATTTAAATTAGATAATTTATATATTTTGTAATTTTTTATTTATTTTTATCAATTATTTAATTTTGATTAAATAATTTATATATTTTTTAATTTTTCGTACTCAGCTTTTTTTCTTAGCTGCTCCTTAGCTTTGAATTTGTTTGAGTTAGCTCAACTCGGTCAACATTCTCTTTAGGCTTTGACTATAAAAACTCTAATGAACTGTCTCGACTTGAGCTGCTCCACATTTCATGCCCCCCCTGCTTGATGCCCAACCCTTTCAGTTGGCAACCGCAAACCAAATTTAGCTCTTGTGTAAAATTTTCTCTTTTCGTACAAATCTCAACAAGTGTTTGAGACGTGAATGTGTAATTTAGCTTTTCGCAATGAAAGTGACGTTAAGCGGCAGCCGCACGAAGGTCACCGTTGCCCAAAGGCAACGTGCTTAAAGGCCTTAAATAGTTTTTAATTATACTCCAAGTGCATAATGCCTTTCTAACTAGACTAAATGCTTTTTGTATATATATATATATGTATTTTTATAATTTTATTACATTTCATTTCGTTTCGCGCATGGCGGGGGCGGCTCCTCCCCTGAGACAGGTACGCAGCCAGAGACATAGTTTTTTTCACAAAGTTTCTTCTCTGTGTGTGTGAAAGGCAACATGTTTGGAGCACTCGCCTCGCCTCGGCTCAGTTGGCAACAAATTTGACCAAAAAATGTGCACCACAGAATGCACTTTAATTGTGTGAGTGTGTGTGCGTGTGTGTGTGTGTGGCCTTTGGCTGCTTTCATTAGGAAGGCAACGTTTAGTCGTCAGCTGCTTCTGCTCGGTTTCATTTTTTTGGACAGCTTTTGAATTCGCGTTGCCAACGCCAACTTAATTACTATTTCTTTACCCACATCCTGCTGCAACGCCAACCGACCGGAAACAAAACGTCGTGTGATACACACACACCTCACCTCACCCCACCCCCTCCCTCCCACTCTCTCTCTCTCTGTGTGTGTGTGTGTGGTCCGTGTGGTTGCAACCAAAGCAGGACCACTTGAGGCGACAACCGTTCCTCCAGCAGCAGCAGCAGCAACAGCACGCGCCAAACTAACGAAACAGCCCACCATTAGCACCACCAACAACACCACCACCAACACCCCTAGCATCAGCAACAACAGCAACTCCACCTTGCAGCGTGGCCAGGTGAGGGGGCGGCAGCTGGTGCAGCAGGTGACCGCAGCTACGGCAGCCACCACCACGGCGCTGGCAACGACAATTACAACAACATCACGTAATGCCAAAACCGCAACAACAACAACGACGCTCGCCATCTCAGGTAAAGGCACAGGAAAATGTTGTGGGATTAAAGAGAAACAGCAGCGAGCACCGAAAGCACCACCAGCACCAGCACCAGCACCACACTTGAACTTTGCACCACAAAATGCACACACGACGCCAATAACTAACTGTATAACAACTTGCACCAAGCAAAGCCTGCCTCTTGCCCCACGCCTCTTGCCTCTTGCCTCACGCCACTTGCAACGCACGCTCCAATCTTAATGCACCTATGCACCTATTGTTCCACTTCTTCATCTTCACCTCCATCTTCTTCTGCTTCTTCATCCACTCTCACGCATATCTCTCATTTATCAACACTTTTGTGCACCAAATACGTTCCATAATACACTCTGCGCGCCTGAACCTCAAATATGTTCGGCTTAATATGCGGGGGAGAAATAAATTTAGGATTTATATACAGGAATCGAAATATTTAAAAATATTTATTATGCATTTTTTAATACTTATAATATTTTTAGATATTTTTTATGAATTATTTGATACTATAAATATTTTTAAAATATTTTTTTATGAATTATTTAATACTTTGAATATTTTTAAATATTTATTATGCATTATTTAATACTTGAAATAATTTTAAACAATTTTTTTATTAATTAGTTAATAAATTGAATATTTTTAAATATTTATTATAAATTGTTTTATACTTTGAATATTTTAAAATATTTTTTTTATTTAATGCTTCAAATATTTTTTAGAAATTATTTGTTACTTTAAATATTTTAAAATATTTTTGTATTAATTATTTAATACTTTAAATATTTTAAAAATTTTTTTTTAAATTATTTAATATTTAAATATATAAAAAAATAATTTTTGTACATTATTTAATATTTTAAATAATTGTAAATATTTATTTTATATTATTAAATACTTAAAATATTAGTAAATATTTATTTTATATTATTAAATACTTAAAATATTAGTAAATATTTATTTTAAATTATTTAATACCTTAAATATTTTAAAATATCTTTTTTATGAATTATTTAATACCTTAAAAAATTTTAAGTATTGCTCCCACTTTAAATAGTTTGATATATTTATTATAAATGATTAAATACTTGACAAAATTGTAGTCATAAATAGCAAATTTAGTTTTAGTTGCTAATACGTAAAGTGAATTTACTTACGTCAGCCGCCATTATAAGCATCATTAGGCAGCCAATGCCTTTCACAGTCTGCCTCGAGTTGTGTTCTATTCGCGCACTGAAATCGAAATGAACCTGTTCGAGCCATCCACAGCCTAAGCAGTCAGCTCGCTCGCACGCAGCAACGCCAGCGATAACGCACTATCGTTGTCTCTCTCTCTCTCACGCGCGCTCCACCATTCGATCGGCCAATATTTGCAAGCTCCCAGCCTCGCAGCCAACAGCCAATCAGAAGAAGCTTGATCAGCGCAGCGAGACAGAGACAGAGCGAGAGCAATAGCTAAGTTAGAGTCTGCAATTGGACCATTTAACGACACATACACACACACACATACGTAGAATTTGATTTGTGGGCTTTTCGTTAAGTGTCCGATCGCCTGTCAGATGCGATTCGATGATGAGAAGTTCAGAGGAGAAAGAAAAAACACAAAAAAAAATTTGTAGACACAAAACGGCTGAACACAATTCGGTCCTAGGAAATTTTGTTCGGAATCTAAATCTAAACCTTTTTAGCCACTATTTGTACACGCAGTTTTTGTAATGTTCTTGCTTAAATCGCCGCTCAATCGACTTGGGGTATCGCCGCAGCGTTTCGTGACGCTTCAGTACCGCAACCACTTCTTCAAATGGCCCCCGAAAGCCGTGAAGAACGGTCCGCAGTTGCAGGTGACGAAGCCAACGGAACGCAATAAGTCGGTGGAGACGAATGCCGTGAAGCAGCCGCCGACGCCGCTGGAGGAGATACCCAAGGAGCCGAAGCTGGGCAAGATGAAGGCGGTGCCGCCGCCTCCCTTCAACATCAAGGATCAGCGCGACAAATGGCTGGCCAAGGTCTCGCCGCAGATGCAGGGACGCAAGCGCAAGCCCAACGGAGCAGCGGACGCCAGTCGCGGCAAGTTCGGCCAGCCGGGCACGGCGCCGGCACCACACTCACCTGTGCCAGCTCACCTCAATACGGAAGGCAACTCCATGAGCTACGGCATGCCCAAGCAGTTCCAGCCGCCGGCCTGGCAGCACCAGCAGCACCAGCAGCAGCAGCAGAAGCCCCAGCCCGCCGAGGACTCGGGCAGGGGCTCGGCGGAACGCAGCTCCTGGGTGAATCGCATGCACGGCGCACAGCAGTCGAAGCAGGCCCAGTGGCTGAAGGACATGAAGGCCAAGCAGCAGGCGGGCGCCGACATGCAGCAGCAGAAGGTGCAGCCGATCAAGATTCCCATGCCCAAGACGCCGCAGTCCACATCGGCGACTCCAGCCGCAGTCGAGCCGGCGACAAAGGAGGAGGAGGAGCCTCCCGAGCCCAAGACGCCGGAGCGCCTGGCCTACCTGGAGGCGGTCAAGCTGCTGAACAACTACCAGATCCACGAGCCCACGGCCGGACGCGCCCAGTCCAAGTCGAGCCACAGCGATCCGAACCTCGATCCGAACATCGAGCACACGCTGCTCTGCCTCAGCGCGACGGGGCTCGAGCGGGAGCAGCTGGAGCGCATACCCGTCATCCAGGTGGCCGGGACCAAGGGTCGCGGCTCCACCTGCCTCCTGGTGGAGTCCATACTGCGCGCCCACGGCGTGCGGACGGGCGTGCTGTGCGCCCCGCATCTGTTCCTGACCAACGAGCGCATACGCATCGACGGCGAGCCGCTGCCCGAGGAGCAGTTCACCGAGCTGTTCGGGCAGCTGCACGAGCAGCTGCTGGAGCTCCAGCCGCCGCCGAGCTACACCAAGCTGCTGACCGTGATGGCCTTCCACGCGTTCCGCAACGCCGGCCTGGACGTGGCCATTGTCGAGGTGGGCAGCGGCTGTGCGAGCGACTGCACCAACATCACGGCGCACGCCCGCACCATCGGGATCAGCACGCTGGGCTGGGAGCAGAGCTTCAGCTTGAGCAACTCGATGCGGGACATCGCGTGGGCGAAGGCGGCCATCATGAAGCCCGAGGCGAGCGTCTACACCAGCGCCAACCAGATCGAGTGCTGCGAGGTGCTCAGCCAGCGGGCCAACCAGGTGGGCGTCCAGCTGCACCGCGTGCCCAGCTACCTGGACTACGTGGAGGCGAACGCCAGCTGCAAGCAGCTGCTCTCCGGCGCCAACTACTCGGTCAAGCTGAACGGCTCGCTGGCCATCCAGCTGGCCTACGACTATCTCCGTCGCTACAATCCCGAGTACGTCGTCGGACTGGAGCACAACAGCGTCACCCTGACGCCGGGCGCCACGCGCGGCCTGGAGACGTTCGAGCAACGGGGGCAGTTCGAGCTGATGAAGTACGACATGTTCAACGTCTACCTGGACAGTGCGGACACCTTGGAGAGCATGATGATGTGCCGGGAGTGGTTCTACCAGCGCACCCGCAGCAGTCGCTCGCCCAAGATCCTGCTCTTCAGCAAGGTGAACGAGTTCAATGCCAAGGATCTGCTCACCATTCTCCGGCACAATGTGCGCTTCGAGGAGGCCGGCTTTGTGCCCAGCCCCACTTGCTTCGAGGGCGAGTCGCTGGAGGAGCAGGAGTGCCTGGACAAGGAGACCGAGAACGCCCTCAACTGGCACAGCATGGAGGAGCTGCAGCGCGCACGCCGCAACGCGAGCAATTGGCGCTCGCTCTGCGAGGAGAACGGCACCAGGGACAACTCGCACATGTCCATCTCGATAGCGGCCTTCTTCGAGCACCTGAAGGATAAGTACGGCAAGCAGCGCTACGGCATGCGCAACGAACTGGACGTCCTCGTCACGGGCTCCCGCGAGCTGGTGGCCAGCACCATTCAGCTGATCCAAAAACTGAAGGACAAAGATTTCGGCAAATGGCGATAAGAGAACTCCGAAAGTCGCCAAACAGACTCAATTTTCAATCGGGTTTTTCTCTCTCCCTCTCTCGTTCTGTTACTGTTTTTATTTATATATATATATAACTCTATATATGTGTATATGTGTATATGTGTGTGTGTCGTATACACACGTATATGTATGTGCACACCCCTTCTATGTATTTATGTATGTCGCATATCAAAATTTAAATTTCTAGTTAACGTTTCTTGATCCGTCCACAAAATCCAATAAAACTATCACTCGCGATCTAGTCTGATATGGTAAGCATAAGTGACATAGAAACCAATCGAGCATTCTTATTGTCGAGCACTATATAGGTAATACGAGATTTATCCTCAGGATAAATATATGCTAGTGAGTTGTCTAAACATAACTAGTTATTCTGCTGGGGGAGTAATATGCCCAATTAAAATTATAATTTTTATTATTATTTTTATCCTCAGGATAATTATTTAATAGTCAAAATATATATAATTATTCTGCTGATTTAGTAAGTGCCTGAATTATTTTATTATCATTTTTTATGCCATATTTTCCTGATTTTTATTTTTTTTAAATACATTTTTCTCATTATTAAACTTATCCTCATGATAAATAGGTGTTAATCACGAGTGAGCGCTTTGCTAATTGAGCATCTGTCTGACTAATTTCATTATTAATATTATTTTCACTATATTTTCCTTATATTTTAACTTATCCCCAGGATAAATATATATATATTATCCACCAGTCTTAACATGACTTAAGATTCGGCTGATGGAATATCTATCATTAAAATAATAATTTTTTAATACTTTTTTCTTTTTACATTTATCCTCAGGATAATTATATATTAGTCACATGTCCGAGCTGCACATTTTTTTATCCACTAAATCAAATATAGTTTTCGTTATACATTTTTAACGGAAATATTTGGAACATCTGTTCAAATTACATATATTGGATTTATCCTCAGGATAAATTTATCTCTTGCATATATAAATAATTAGTCTTTATATACACTTTAAGGCCACATATCTGAAGTATATGTCTAACAGATTATTGCCTTATTATTTGCATTGCACTTTTACTCATTTCAATATTTATCCGCAGGACAAATATACAATTTCGACATATCTAAGAAAATACATGTGCATTTTTTTTCTATATAGAACTACTTTTATATATATATTGAAAATCACACATACTAAATATCTTACTTATTAATATTATGTTTATCCTCAGGATAAATATGTATTATCTGCCTCTCAATTATTGTAGTCAATATTGTACCTAATTTGACATTTTGTTAAGGCATTTGGGACATTTGCCCAAATTCGACCTTTATCCTCAGGATAAATAATTATCAGCTAATTAAAGTTCAGCTCTCTGTAAACCTACTGTAAACCACATATCTATCTACTACTTTAGTAGCACAATTTTAATGTTTAATCTGTCTAATTTATTGTGCAATTGATATGCTTAATTTATCCGCACGATAAACGTGTCTTAATGCCTGCAACTAAATTGAAAATCACCTTGTTAAGTGTTAAATATCTTAAAGTTCCTCAATCTTCTCTCTCTGTGTATGTGTGTGTGTGTGTGGGTGAGTGTCGAGTTGGTCGAGTAATTTAATCCAATTGGGTTGTCCATCAACTTCAGTCTAAATTATGCAAAAACGTCGGGGTATATCAAATGCAGATGGGCCAACGAAAAAGCGTAACCCAAGTCGGAGGCGTTGGTCCACTTGGACAGCTGCCTGTGCCTGGCTGCCTGTGCCTGGCTGCCTTGTCGGGCTGCCTTGCCTGCCTGCCTGGCTGGCTGGCTGATGAGCATGACGTGGCATCTTTTATATTTCCAATTAGCCATTGTGACTTTCACATTTCCAACTGCTCGACTTTACCTGACGCACACTTTAAATATACGTATAAAGAGAGAGAGAGAGAGAGGGAGAGAGAGGGGGAGAGAGGGAGATAGATTTCTATAGCTGCCTTCTGCTTCTTGCAGGGTCGAACAACATGCCCGGTGGCAGCCAGGAGAACAACTATAGCAACGCACGGGATTTGTCGCAGGAGGCGCTGTGGCGCCTTCAACTGGCCGCCGCCCAGAGCCAGCAGATCTACGTGGAGCAGCGGCCGCCGTCGGCGTTCAGCGGCCTGGTCGACTACGCCAGCTATCCGCACATCAATACGGTGACCAGCTCGCTCAGCCAGCAGAGCTTTGGACAGCAACAACAGCAGCAGCAGCAGCAGCAGGCGGTGGGCGTGCAGCCGCTGACGCCGCACGAGATGCTGCAGGCAGCGCAGCGCTATGGAACGTTGCGCAAGTCGAAGCAGCCGCCGCTGCCGCCGCAGCGCAAGGATCAACAGCAGCAGCAGCAGCAGAAGCAACAGCAGCTGGGTGAGTGTTGACCGTTTGTCTTGTCAGATAAGCAAGGAAATCAGTTTGATTGATAATGCAACTAAGTGTGGCAGCGGGTGGCGCATGGCAGCTCGAATTGTTGCACACTTATAAATAAAATAGATTTTGCATGTTCAGCTCGAGCTGGTAGCTGGTAGCTGGTAGCTTGCCAGCCACCAGGATGTGTACAATTTGCATCTGTATCCCTTTATGCATGAGCAGCAGCAGGACTCTCCAGAGACACAAACAAACACCCACACGCACACACATATATTAACAGATAAATGCACATAAAATAGTCAGCTCTGGCTGCAGCTGCTGGAGTCCACTCCCTCCTATCCTCCCCTCCTCTGGCTCCGCTCATCAGAAGGAACAAATCGCTTGCAGCGACAACTATTGCCGCCCCGCCTCAGACTAAGCAAACGCGCTGTGTGCGCTCTGTGGCGCTTCTTTAAGCGCCAACATGAAATAGAAGTACAGAAATAACTGCGAAAGAGAATGCAACTATTCCTATGACGGGTATACACGACTAGAAGTTAACCTTGACTCCAGTAAGAGAACTTGAGTTGACTCGGTATATGAATCAGTTGCATTCAAGCAAAATGCTGCTACCTCCTATGCATATATGATATTAATTTTATTAAAAACGATCGATAACTAATCGATAACTATTATTGGAGCGGCAGTAAAACTTGTAAAATATGCTAAAGGAGTTGCAATGCCGTAAACCACGTATATCTTAGGCTTTTAATGCCTCAGATCTAATAAGTACTCACATTTAAATAAATCGATATTTATCGATTAATGTAAAAAGTTCAGCATTTAACGAATTTGTAGGGGAACTTTACTGGCAATCGCTTACGCTCTAATATGAAAAACCTACTACAACTAGATATCGATAAGTATCGTTATTTATCGATTGCAGTAAAACTCTCATATGTATAAAATTTTGATTTATTGGAATTTTACTATAACATTTTAAAAATGATTAGGAAAATAAAAATAAAAAATCGATAGAAGTTATTGAAATATCGCCAATCGATACTTATTCAATGGTATATCGATAGTTTATTTTTCATTGATTGGAATAGATAGCCTTGCTCCATTGCCTATCCTCCTCTTATGCCCCTGGTCCACTCACTCGCATACTCTCCTTTAGCAGTTCAAAAACTTTTCCAGGGTATTCAAAGAAAACACCGATAAAATACGTAAAAAACAAGCAGATAAAAAGAAATGCCCAAACAAACTGGAAAAGCAACAGCAAACGAAAAATGTAAAATGTGCACGAGCACAAAATATTTTAGAAAATCAAAATCAAACAACGCTGCGAGCTATAACTGAAGTGAATCACTGAACAGAATGCAACGCCACATGCCCCATAAAAAGCGAGGAGTAGCGAGAGCAGAGAGAGACAGAGAGACGGCAGAGAGAGGGCAGAGAGAGGGCAGAGTGGGCAGCCAAACAGTCAGTTGGATCGCACACACACACACACTCACACAGATACACAATGGGTGAGAGCTGCGTGAGGAACGGGCGAAAATCAATTGGTGGCTTGGGGCTATTTCCATATTTACGACTCGATTTACGCTTATGATTCGTTTAGTTAGCAGAGTCATCATTCACACTTTTATTGTCGAACAGCAGGTGAAGTCTAGCGATGAACAGTTCTTTTAATGCATTCACAGTGAAGTGAAATGAGATGAGTTGAGAGTGTAGAATCTACCTTAAGCTAACACCACCTGACCTACCCTAAGGCTTAAGGTAGATTACTTGAAGTGAGCTCAGGCTGGGTTAGGTTAGGTTTTGGATATGCAGCAGTTTGAGCTAAATATAATATGTAGTATATACTTTCAATTCAAAATTAAAGCTTTCGGGAGCTTTAAAAAGCTTTTCGAGTAGCTTTAACTATATTTCTTAAGTCAGCTTTGCTTCACAGCTTTCATTCCTTAAAGTTGCTTGAGCTTTCAGCAGCTTTCAGCAGCTTTCAAAGCTGTCAAATTCAAAGAGAAGTTCCATTCCAACAGAACTGATTATGCTTCGCACTCCATATCCCGTAGAGCTTACCCAGACTTCATCTAAAAAAACAATTTTTTGTAATTTCCACATCACAAATAAATACAAGAGCTCTTAAGCTCGTCCAATTTAATCTCTGGAAAATATTTCAATTGCCATCAACATATTTTGTTGTTGTTCTGGCCACCAGCTAACCTAACTAACCGAAATAGATTTGAATTTTTTGTTGAACAGCTCACGAGACGAGCTTAAAATGCGCCGCAATAATTTCGAGTTTTTACCACTTCATGCCATAAAACTATAGTGCATTGTAGAGAAAAACATTTTGATTGGGCTGCTTATGAATGCAGACAGATACAGATACATATGAATGCAGTGGGATACCCTGTAAAGGGAGAGAGTTGAGTGTAGGCATAGCTAGACTCAAGGAACTTGGCTAGTCGTCGAGCTAGAGTATTGAAAATTGGTATGAGGGATGTACTACTAATAATCTAAAACTATTTCGGCTTACATGTGATATAAGTTTTGTACTATTCGAGTAGACCCAAGGAACTTGAATACTAGATGAGCTAGAGTTGTGAAAATTAGTATGTGGCTTCTACTATTAAATATATTAAAGTTTTTTACTATAGAACAGATATACATTATGTACTTCTCGAGCAGACCCAAGGAACTTGCAGACAAGTTGAGCTATAGTTATGAAAATTGGTAATTGGGCTCTACTCCTAAGTATACCAAACTATTTTAACAAACTTCATATGTATGATATATACTTTTCGAGCTATGAATACAAAACTGACTATTCATATGCACTTTCCGCTTTATTTCCGATTCTCCACGTTTATATAACCCTTCTGCTTTAGCTAGGCTATCTCTGCGTCGAGTTGGCTTGGTTCTACCCACTCGCTTTTGTTTTTGCGGTTCCGCTGCTAAATGCTGCTTCAATTAGCTAGACAAAAGGAGGCAACAGGAGCAAAAGCAGCTGCTGAAGGATGTTTTTTTGTGAATTGTTTTCCTGCTGTTGCTGTTGCTGTTGGCCATTCATATTTACCATGCTCGTGCATTATGAACTGCTTCTAATCCGCTTAGCTCCATTGCAAAAACATTTCAATTAAAACAAAGCAGTCGCAGCAGTCGAGCGGCTGCAGCTGTGGCAGCCACAGAATGCGCCCCATTTTCTCCCTTTTGGCCACAACAAACGACACAACAAGCTGAATACGGCATTCAGGCAGCAGCGAAACAACTTGTCCATTCACTTCTTGGCTACAATAAGCAAGTAAAGCCCAAACAGAAGTCGTGAAATAAAAGAAACTCGAATTGATTGGCTTCAGCTGGAGCTGGAGCTGGAGCTGGAGCCGGGATGAAAAGGCGCCTCGTAAGAGGACAATTTCGATTTCTGCTCCTTATGCAGACAGAGCTGGAGCGAGCGAGAGGGCGGCATAAGCTTGTTGAAATTGCGCAACAGCTAACGGAAAAACCTCTTTGCAGTATATTTTATGCACCAAGACGTCTTCACCTGTACATTGCATACACTAACCAGTTAGCAAAAGGTGAAAGATTGTGTGGAGTACGTCTAAGACCTGAAATGGACTCAGCGAACTGGCAGGCTGGAAGAGGTAGAGAGAAGAGAATTGGTTTGAGGTTTGTTTTGCTAAAGATTAACGTAAATTGCATAACTTCGAATGTTTCCAAGCTGATTTGCCAGCTTTTTATCTACTGATCCTAGTGTCTTAGATCTGGTCTAGCTTGTGTTGAAAGAATTGGATAGGAAATAATATGCTATTAAATACTACTTTATATACTGCTACATATACTACCATATACTACTATACTACTATACTACTGCTATACTACTATACTACTACTCTACTACTACTCTACTACTACTATACTATTACTCCACTACTACTATACTACTACTATACTACTACTATACTACTACTGTACTACTACTATACTACTACAATACTTCTACTCTACTACTACTATACTACTACTGTACTACTACTATACTACTGCTATACTACTATACTACTATTATACTACTACTATACTACTACTATACTACTACTACTACTACTATATACTACTACTATACTACTGCTATACTACTATTATACTACTACTATACTACTGCTATACTACTACTGTACTACTACTATACTACTACTCTACTACTACTATACTACTACTGTACTACTACTATACTACTACTATACTACTACTATACTACTATTATACTACTACTATACTACTATACTACTACTGTATTACTGTTATACTACTACTCTACTACTACTATACTACCACTGTACTACTACTGTATTACTACTATACTACTACTCTACTACTATACTACTACTATACTACTACTATACTACTACTATACTACTACTATACTACTACTATACAGTTACTATACTACTACTGTACTACTACTATACTACTATAATACTACTACTATACTACTACTATACTACTACTCTACTACTACTATACTACTACTATACTACTACTATACTACTACTATACTACTGCTATACTACTATACTACTATTATACTACTACTATACTACTACTATACTACTACTCTACTACTACTATACTACTACTATACTACTACTATACTACTACTATACTACTACTATACTACTACTATACTACTACTATACTACTACTATACTACTACTCTACTACTACTATACTACTACTATACTACTACTACTATACTACTACTACTACTACTATACTACTACTATACTACTACTATACTACTACTATACTACTACTACTACTACTATACTATACTATACTACTACTCTTTTATACTACTACTATACTACTACTATACTACTACTATACTACTACTCTTCTACTACTATACTACTACTATACTACTACTATACTACTACTCTACTACTACTATACTACTACTCTACTACTACTATACTACTACTCTTCTACTACAATACTACTACTATACTACTACTATACTACTACTATACTACTATACACTACTACTATACAAGTCTTTACTACTACTATACTACAATATATACAACTATATATACTACAATATACTGAAGTATATGCCACCATGTATTCGTTTAGTGCATCCTTCAAGTTATTTGTTCACATAAAGCTCTACTGATTTAGTTATCATATTAATCACATTCAAAGTACTTACACTGACTTCTACAATCCAGAATTCTCTTAACTTCAATTCACCCCATTACAGAGTATCTCCAAGTCGTTCACTGCCCACAATGCTGGCGCACTCTAAGTTATGCAGTTTATTTTGCGCACTCGTATTTCCGTTTCTCTTCATCTTCTTCTTCTTCTTTTTGGGCTTGTGCTTATGCTTTTAGCATTCCAACAGCCACTACAACAATGCCCCGTTGTACAACTCCCCCCCCCCTGCTACTTTTACAACAATAACAAATAAAGTAAGAAACAACAATAAAAAGTAAACTTGAGCTGCAAGTGCAACTCGAAAATCCGAGTTGCAAGTAGAAAAGTTGTTGTTAGTCGTTGCGCATCTTTTGACGTAGCCAGCGAAAATATTTCGCTATTGTTTGATGCAATTTTTGCGAGGGGCAGTTGCCCAGCTGGAGAGAGTGGGCCTTCGACTGTGGCGGTCGGGTGGGGAGTGCTCTCTATTGGCGCTGCAAAGTATGCTATGCTTTTGAGCTCTCGATCTGCGCAATTCAATTGCCGCATTTGCGGCTGTTCATGTCCGACAGCGCGCAATCACAGGCCAAGCATCTCACTCCCTTCTCTGCTCCCCCTCTGTCTCCCTCTCTCTCACTATCTCTCTCTTTCCCACTCTCTCTAAATATCTCTATTTGTAGAAAACCGCTGATGGTTGTGCGCATTCCGCTTGCCTTTGCTTTGGGCCAAATATCTTGCAGCCTTTCTTGAAGTTCGCTTGTTGCACTTTTCCGCCTTTGAGAGGAAATTTTGCGTGAAAATATGTTAAATTTTGTGTAGATATTGAAAATATTTTAGAAGTGTAGTTTTGGATATAATCTTGTATGCTTTATTAGCATTTAGATAATATACTCGTATAGACAATCGTATATCAAAAGTATATAGCAAATATATCTATGCCTGTTGAGGGGAGTGGCAACTTACCATTCAATAACGTGTGTCACATGGCAACAATCCTAAGAGGTAGAGGAAGGGTCATTAATTCACTTGCCAATAATTATTGAGCTCCTTTCGGAATATAAACGAATTTCATGCGGTCCGTGACGTACGACTACAATATTTTCAAATATGCTAAAATAAAATAAAACTAGATTTTTAATATATTTCAAATATATTTCTTATAAAAAATAATTTATGTATTTAAAATATATTTTTTATAAAACACTTAAATATATTTTTCTAATAATATAGTATAATATTTTTTTATATTTATAATACATTTTTATGTATTTAAAATATATTTTTTAAATACTTAAAATATATTTCGTATAATATATATTGTATAAAATATAAAAAAATAATTTTTAAATATAATTTTAATATACTTAAAATATATTTCATTTAATATAAATTGTTTATAAAATATTTAAATTTATTTTTTTATAGATTTAAAATAAATTTTTATATATTTAAAAAAAATTTTATATATTTAAAATATTTTTATATATTAAATATATATATATATTAAATATATTTTTTTCATAAAATCATAGAATATATTTTTATATATTTATAATCAACTTTTATATATTTAAAATATATTTCGTATAATATATATTTTATAAAATATCAAATTATATTTTTTTATATATTTTTTTTATACTTAAACTATATTTTTATATCATTTTTATATACTTAAGATATATATCTTACATTATAATTTTTATAAAATATTAATATATATATTTTATATTTTTAAATAAAATTTTAATATATTTAAAATAATTATTTACATATTTAAAATATATTTTTTATACATTTAACAAAAAGCATTTTCTTCAAGTCATAATAAATAATAAATTTACTTCTAAACTGGATTAAATTTAATAAAAATTAATTAAACAAAAGTCCAAAAGAGCACAAATTTCATGCCATTCAATAACATCTCAGCTCTGTACGCTTTTCTGTGAATTTTTCTATATTTTTTGGAGCAATGGAAAACACGTGTCGAAGTAATTTGCAATTTAGATTAGGGCTTCAGCTGAATACAGTCAAATTTGAAGTGAAATAATTTTCCATTTACGTTGGCAATATTAAAGATAGCTGCTGTGCTTATATTATAATATATAGAAAATAATATAATAATACATACAAATAACAAGTAAAGCAATTATATAAAATATTCCATTGTCTGCTCCATGGGAAGTCTTGAGTAGTCAAGCATTTGCTAGCCAAAATTCTTATAAATTCCTTTAATTTTCTACACTCAGGAGAGTATCTGCTAGTCATATATATACCATTAGCTGGCTACTCTCCCGAGAGCATTTGCTAGTCCCTCATACGCCTTCAGCTCTCTCGCAATACAAATTTAACAATTCGAAGCATATTAACCGCATCAATTTTCGAGCTAAACGGGAAGAGGCCACCACAGCAGCAGCAGTAGCTGCCGCAGCAGCAGCAGATCATTAAACATACAAAAGGCAATAAATACACACACCCACACACACTCCCACACACACACACTCAGAGAGAGAGCGACTGGCTCCCATAGCTCGTATAAGATATGCACATATAAAGAGCTGTGCAGAGAGGTCGCAATTATTTATGCCGAGGCGGCAACAACTTTTGACAAATTTTTTGGCAAAACATTTTGCGTAATAAATTTATTTTAATTACAACGCCAAAAAGTGGGAGTGGGCGTGGCTATGGTTGGTAATGAATGCGCTTCAATTAAATGAAATATTCATAGGCATAAATACGAGAGAGCCACGGCAAGGGCGAGCCGCCTGGGCGCAGGCACAGCCTCCGCCGGAATACCTGCGGCCAAGCATGTTTTATGAGCCAACAGCCAACAGCCAGCAGCCAACAGCCGGCAGCCAACGGCTCCACGAACGTAAAGCTGCCCAACAAGGGAGCATTAGGCGACGACACCTACGAAAAAACAATAGCCAGAAAATGGATTGTTAGCCAAAACTCTATTACTCTCTCTATGATATCAAACATAGTTTGGCATGGTTATAAAGGGAATACACTATAGTTGAGAAGGGTATACTTTGTTTCAAATAATAGAGATTTTACTTTATTTGTTTAGTATAGTATGGGAGGGTAGGACTATTATGGTATAGAAATTAAAGGCACGGTATGGTATATACTCTACGAGAGGGATGGGTTAACTTCTTTGATCCACATGATATCTATTATCTATCCTTATGCTTTATCTTATATTCCATATTTCATATTGCACATACCATATACCACATTTCATACTCCACATTCCATATTCCACATTCCTTATTTTATGTTCCACATTCCTTATTCTATGTTCCATATTACTTATACCATATTCCATCTCCCATCTTCCATATTCCATGTTCCATACTCCATTTTCCAAATTCCACATTCCATATTTCACAATCCATATTCCATGTTTCATTTTCCATATTCCACATTCCATATTCCATCCTCCATCTTCCATATTCCACCTTCCACATTCCATGTTCCACATTTCACATTCCATGTTCCACATTCCATGTTCCACATTCCATGTTCCACATTCCATCTTCCATATTCTATATTTCACAGTCCTTATTCCATGTTCCACATTCCATATTCCATGTTTCATTTTCCATATTCCACATTCCATCTTCCATATTCCGTATTCCATATTCCAAATTCCATATTTCACATTCCATATTCCTTACTCTTTATTCCATATTCCATATTCCATATTCCATCTTTCATATTCCATATTCCATATTCCATGTTCCATACTCCATTTTCCATAATCCACATTCCATATACTACATTTCATACTCCACATTCCATCTTCCATATTCCGTATTCCACATTCCATATTCCTTATTCCTTCTTCCATATTCCATATGCCACAATCCATATTCCATCTTCCTTATTCCATATTTAATATTCCATATTCCATAAACCATCTTCCATATTCCACATTCCATATACCATATTCCATACTCAACATATTCCACGTTTCATTTTCCATGTCCCATGTGCCACATCTGCCTTCCATCCGCACTCCAGTCTCCAACTTCTATCCTCACTTGATGTGCCATATCCCATGCCTTTCCTCCAATATCCCCAGCAAGTTAGGGTATCAAATGTAACCCCAAATGGTGCAGCATCGGGCTGGCTGCGCGGAGTCTGTTTGTAGCCCGTTTTGGAGCTTGTTAATTATGGCAGAGCCAACTGTGAGCGCTATCCGGCGGTCGCCAGCCGGCAGACTACGACAGAGCCGGACATCGGTTCTATGCATCATTCAAACAATTTACCAATTTCGCTTTGTCTATCTCCCTCTCTCTCCCTCTGTGTGTGGGTGTTTTGGTTGTTGACTGACCGCTCATAAAATGTTTATTAGGTAATGAAACATAACAACAAGCGCTGCGCACATAAATTTCAAACGGTCGTGCGTTGTTTGCGCTGCGCTTCACGGAAAAGAAAATTGGAAAATTTGGTTAATTGCGTTTTTGAAGCGGAAACTCTTTTGTGCGCCAACAAACGACCGTACGCCCACATTATGACAATTATGTGTCAAAAAGGAATCAATAACACTCAAATTTGCCTGACATATGACAGCGTTTGATATTTTTTTACAAAATATTATTGAAGATCTCTGAGCGCAGCACTAATTGGAAATTGGCAATATGTGAAAGTGATGGAAATTTAAAAAAGTAAATGAGAAAGGACTTTGGCGAGTGTATAAAGGATAAGACTAGTTGATTTGCCTCTACATGAGGCATACAGCTGCTTGAGTGTATCTCAATAACTATGGGAGCTATAGACTTAAGATATGATATGCAGCTTGCTTAGAAAGTATCGATGCTTGTTAATGGAAAAACTGTAAGTGTTATAACAAAATTTCAGAAAATGTTTGTAAGCAACAGAAGAAGCTTAAAAATGTCTCCTTGCCAATAATATGCATGCATAACAGTCTACTTCTCTCTGTTTCTCTTTGGATTCACTCAAGATATGTATAGTCCTGCTCTTGATTTCAGCTTCGAGTCATTTGTCTGTCTATCCGCCTATCAGAATGACTGTAGTCTGGAGGAACTCTAAGTACAACAGAGCAACTAATTTGCAACATAAACTCAACCAAATATATCTCGGCTAATCATAGAGTTCCCTACGCTTCCCAATAATATCGATAATTATCGATATATAATTATATTGCTTAAGCTCATCTCATAGTTCAGCAACTCAACGCCCAACATATATATATATATAACTCACTGCTGCCGATCAATCGTCACAAGCCAAATCCGTTGCCAAACGCATTTGGCAAACAAATTCAAGAAGCGTTGATAAATTCTCAATGCGTGCGCATCAAAGTATGCAAAACTTTTCTACTTCTTCTTCTCTATTTTTCTTTCTTTTTTTATTATTGTGTGTGGGGGGAGGCGTGTCACAACCGCAGGCGTCGATTTGCACTTCCACTTGACTTAAACCATAGATAGAGTGGGGAAAGAGAGGGGGGGGGGCGACTGTCACGTTGTGAAGTGCGCGTGACAAATGCAGAAAATGTATTTATGCAAAAGTTGCAATTGTCAGCGCTGGTGCAAAGTGCAAAAGTGTTGCGCGAAATCAACGACAAGTATTCGCACACAAACACACCCACACACACCCACACAGAGATATAAAAGAGACAAACTGTGGCAAGTTTATGCGTCGCTGTTCGTGATATGTTTTTGCATCAAAATGGGTTTATTTTGCTTGAGAAATATTTCTAGGAAATTGACTTGCCAGCAGAAGTTTTTGGGCAGCAGATTGAGTTAAACATATAAATTTTTAAAAATATAAAATATATTGGCTATAAATTTGATTTGAATTGCAGAAGAAAATATATCCCTTTAAATACTCAAAAATAAAAAAAATAAAAAAAATATTTAAATATTTTAATTGAAATTGAATTTATTTATTCTTTTTTTTCCTAAAAGAAAAAAGTCTTTAAAAAATATGTATAAAAAATTTTTATTTATTTATATTTATTTATTGTATATAATAAATATGTATTAAACTAAAAAAAAATAAATAAACTTAAATATAAATAATTTAAAATTTAACAAAATTTATTTGATTCATTAATTTTTAAAAATAAATTGAACTCAGCTTTTGAGCACTAAAATTGTGTAGAATTTTTAAAAAATTTTTTTTTCTTAAAATTAATTTTGATATCTGTTGTTGGTACATAGATATCCTTTCGTTTTTTGGCTTGGGTCTTTTCTGGACAGACTAAATTTTTCCATTGGAAGAAATATGTACCTAGGGACTTATGTGCTGCTTGGAGGTTTCTAGCTATATCTGCTGAAAGGATTGCTGTGCCATCCACAAAAAAAAGAGGTGATACAATTGGTTAATACTGGGAGATCAGAGGTATATATATTATATAGTATAGGCGATAGGCAAGAGCATTCACGGCAGCCTGCTGAAATATTAAAGAAATTTCAATTTACTAAGAAATAATATGCATTATATTAATCATACGCACAGTAAGCCTCCTCTCATCATATATTAATCATACGCATAGTAGGCAGCCTCTCATCATGCTTAAAAATTGATACAATAACACTTGACACTCTTTAAATTATTTTACCCAGCACCACACACAACTTCAACCTGAACTTTTTCTTAAGTATTTATTTTTGAATTCTCATCCGAAACTCTGTTTGAATAGAAACTCAAACGCATAAACCCATATACTTATGCTTTCACACGAACGCCGCAGAACTTGACAAGCGTTGACTTTTCAAATATCCTAACACACACACACAGAGAGAGAGAGAGATACATTTATTGGTAGACTGTTTGTGGAGCGAGCTTAGGGCACACCTAGCTGAGTGTTTTGGTATTTGAATTGAGTTTTGCATTGCCGAACTGTCGCCAAGTGTTGATTATGTTTCGCAGCTTTTGTCACATAATACAGATAGATATATATATATACATATATTTATATATAGTTGAATGATATATTGAATGCATTGCTCGTCGACTCGATTTGCATGCATGGCCCGATGCGCTTATTGAACGCAAATGCATTTGGAGCGGCAATCCATTCAAAATAAATATAAATATATTTCTAGTATTTTTTTTTTCTTTAAAATATATTTGTATATATAATTTATTTGTATACATATAGAAATACAAGTATTTATATTCAAATCGCGTGCTTAGCCGAAAGCATTCAAAAACCTGCTGACCCATTTGCATATGGAATAGGGTTACGCACTCACACGCGTCACATTATACCCTGTTGGCTATGGCCCGAACTGGAACTGGGTATTATATGTATCAATCTAGAGCAGGCGAAGCTAGACGAAAGTCAAGCAAGAATTAGATAGAAAATATGTATATTATTATACAATTGAGTCTTAGTGATAACATATTCTAGTATTTTTTATATGTTAGAGGTGGAATAAAAAATACATTAAATACTAGAAAAATTGCTGTATTATTTTAAAAATATTTTTTTATAATTAACCAAAAGCAATGATCATTAAAATAGATAATAAAACAAAGAAAAATAATATAATAAATATTTACTTATTTATCTTTAAAATATATTGAAAATATCTTAAAAACTAACTTCCACTTGTCAGATATATCTTTAAAATGTCTGCCAAACTATATATCACAAGCTTCAGCTCAACATCGTAGCCTGGCATCGACTCCCTTCCCAGGGTATTCCCGTCGTGCCCTGTCGCTTGCAGCTCTCGAAATTCCCCCCATTAATTCTATGGCCCAATTAATGGCGAACTACATGAATTTAAAGCGCATTTTAATAGAGTTTTTAATTAATTTAAATTTTGTCATTTGCACATTATTTATTAGCGAGCTTAACGAGCACTAAACTATATCGATTTACCAACTCCACCTCTGCTTCTTTTTCGTCTCATTGCAGCCGACATTATACAGGATTTAGCAAATTAAACTAATTGCCAGTTAAGAGACAGCAGCAACAACAACAACAACAACAACAGCAACAAGCAAAACAAAATATTTAAAAATTAAAAAAAAAAAAAAATAAACATAATTTACTATTAACAACACGTTTTGACATTAGCATTAAGTAAGTAAAACGAGCGTAAAAAAATACAATTAAATTTCGCACTATTTTTAGGTATTTAAGTGGCATTTAAAAAATACGCATAAATAATTTTTATGTGTCTAATTTTTGAGTGTCTAATCGAAAAAAATATATATATATATGAAAAGAGAAAAAAATTGAAAAAAGATAAATCCGTTCAATTTTAAACAAAATTTCGACCAAAAATAAAAAGCAAAATTTAAATTTAAAAAAAAATACTTAGATTTAATATTTAGTGTATAACAAATATAAACTAAAAATACCATAAAAATATACTCCAATAAAATATATACTCACTAAAACAAAAAGTTTTGTATAAGCAACAAAGAGCGTAAGAGAAAATCGAATTGAAAAAGTATACGACATATTTAATACACTATTAAAGAAGCTCTAGCAGTGGATGGATTATGGCATCAAAGTTGACAGATAAAATACGGAGAAGGAACGAGCCAATGAATCGATAATCTACTAATAATGCAGATAATGTCAGCTAGCCAAATAGCTGCATAAATTCTTTTCAATTAACATTCCTGCTAAGGCAGAGTTCATTAATAAATAAATACTTTTTTTTTTTAATTTGTATTAAAATATTTATAAAAATGTAATTTAATGAATACGTTTATTTAGTTTGTATTAAAAAAATTATTAAAAAAAATAATAAAATTTTTTTTTAAATATTTCCTTGAAATTCTTTAGTTTTAAAAATATTTTACATAAAATTATTTTCATTTGTTTTCTTTTTTATAGAAATTATTTGATTAATCCTCAGTGAAAGCAAAAAAAGTCTTTAGCTGTAGTAGGTATAAAAACTCTTCACATTACTTCATACTCTCGCGCCATCTGTTGACTAAGAGTGTCAACTGCAAAACTACTCAATATATCTCTATAGATATACAAACTAAATTGGATCTTGAACTCACACTGTTTAGCTCTACAAGCTATGATTGTCTATTCTTTAAACAAAAAACTGCTCTTCAAGCCCTCTTTATTGCACGCTCCAACCCCTTTTGATTATCATTTCGTACTGTGATAATTATTTGTATAAATATATAGGTATATAGACATATATTGCTGGCCATTTAATTATAAAATGTGGCCAAATTGTTGGCTGTTCATTTGGCGAGCGCTGCGAGTGGGCGACAAATGCAAATAGCCAGAAAATTCGGATTGAATTCGTTGTAAAAGCAAAAGCCAAACACAAAAGCCACCTTTGAGGTTGCAATTGTGCGAAAATCTATACAAAAATTGTGCGGTCAATATGGAAAATTTAGCAAAAATTAAATAAACAGTTATTGCAGGCAAACACACACGCACACACACACACACACATGCAAACTGCAACAAAATCGTATTTTAATTGCATTCACAATATGTGGAGAAAAAAATGGAGTCGATTGGGCAAGTGAATCGCACTGGAAATGCTCTGAAAATATAGATGGAATTTTTTAGTTTATATTATATTTATATTATTTGTTAATTTTAAATGAATTAAGCAGGAGTTGCTAGTTAAATATATATTTTTTCATCTTTGGTATTTTTTTAGTATCTAAAAAAGTCTATTTTTAATTAACAATTTTTAAAAAACTATTTTATATTATCTTTTCTTATATAGAATTTGATATATGCTCTCTCCTTTCTATAATAACCTTTTGTATATATTATTTAATTAATTACTTCCATTATATGTTCGATAAGTTATCGATAACATAAACAAGAACAGTTTTAAAATATCTGAAATTTTAAAGAATTTTATCGATAACTTTAGCAATGATAGTCGAAGCGATAACAGCTTTAGCTTTGCTTTGGTAACAGAAGATGATACTATGGTATGGCTGGCTTATCGATAAGCATGATTCTATGGTATGGCTGGCTTATCGATAAGTATGGTACTATAGTATTACTGATTTATCGATAAGTATTATACTATGGTATGACTGGTTTATCGATAGGTATGGTACCATAGTATTACTTTTTTATCGATAAGTATGATACTATGGTATGGCTGGCTTATTGATGACACTATGGTATGACTGGTTTATCGATAGGTATGATACTATGGTATGACTGGTTTATCGATAGGTATGATACTATGGTATGACTGGTTTATCGATAAGTGTGCTATGTTTTAGTACAGTTATATTTAGCACTTCTGGACCTATCTCTACACATTCCATAGCAAAGCCAAAGCATCCACTGCATAGGGTAAACCACGAATTACAAAAAAAAACAAAAAAAAACACAATCGAAAGCTATTGAAATGGCAAAGGCCACTCATTAGCCCTGTTTTCACTATGTCACCGTGAGTGTGAGTGTGTGTGTGTGTGTGTGTGTGTGAAGGGCTTATTGAGTCTGAACAATGCGCGGGTGAACGATGATCAACAACTAATTGCACTGCTAATTTCAATTGTTGCATTGTCGCCGTCGCCGTCGTCGTCGTCGTCATCGTTGTTATAATCACGAAAATTGTAATTACAAATTACAATTGAGGGTCCGTTTTTGCGCAAATTAGATTGTGCAAATGTTGTAAATTAATTTGAAGGGCCCAAATTGCGTTGACAAAATCAAAGCGCAAATTTTCAATTTATTTGCCGCATTCTTCGGGCCTAATTGGCAAATGTGTAATTAACTGGGTCAGCCAAATGCCACGCCGAAACTATTTGTTAAGCCCTTAAAGCGCAAGAAATTCCAAATGAAACGATGAGAATATCAAAGCCAACTACAAATAATGAAATTCAGTATAGCAAAACCACAAATATGAATATTAAAAATAATAATCGAACAAAAAAAAAAAAAAAAAAAACAAGTTTAACCGAGAAAAACTGCCAGATGCAAAAATTTAATTTTTAATTTGCTCGAAAAATATTTGCAAAATTTATATATATTAAATATATTAAATATATATAATATATATATATATATATATATATATATATATATATATATATATATATATATATATATATATATATATATATATATATATATATATATATATATATAAGATAACCACTGCTAAGTAAATGCCCAAATTGACGTACTTTTTATTTCGAAACAATTTTCTGAGCTAAATTTGGGTTATGTATTTTTATTTATTTAAGACTTAAAGTTCTCTAAAGACAAATTTAGAAAAATTTAAATATACTTTTTGATGTATTTATATATTGATTCCCTATTCAAGAGAGAGAGAGAGAGAGCTGAGCGTAACTCTGGGTGAAGCCTCTTCGAATATATCTTACTTCAGATATATTTCCATTGAGTGGTTCTAACTTTCATTGCCTAAATACTTCAGAGTCAATAAACACATTTAACTCATTAAAGGGCATTATCGATAACACTTTTTTAACATTTTGCAACACTGTTCAAGCGCATAAAAACTAATTTCTGTTTAGTTAGCTAATACAATTATATTTATTTACAAATGATATTTATGTGTTTTTGCTGCCTTTTCATTAGAGCTAATCTAGAATTTATTTCGCACAGCTAATTAGCTTTAATTTATATATTTCTATATATACGTTTTTTTTTCGCCCTCTCAGCAGGATTGTAAACTCACACAAAATACCACCACACGGCCATAAAGCCCACCTCTACGCGCATCTAAGCCCTTGCACGCATTGCTATAAACCAATTTTGAAGCACACTTCTCAAAAAAAAAGGAGTAGATAAATGATATTTTCATTTCGTGTTCATGGCAACAAAATAGGTTGTAAAAATATTTTGAAAAATAAATAAAAAATACTGAAAATAAAATATATAAATAATAAAATAAATTTTTTATATATTGGAATATATAAATGCTAAACTATTACAACTATGTGCGAAATAAAAGCTGCGAATGTTTTTCTTTGCACTCGACTCGACTTATTTCTGCCTTTGGCAAATGAAATATTTTGAAAAAAATAAAAAAATAAAGAATGGCATAAAAAATGATTCAAATTCCAGCAAAAAGCATAATTGAGGCATTTATTTTGATAACAAACAACTAAATGAAATACTCAATAAGAAATTCCGATAAACAACAAAAAATATAGAGAGAAAATGAAAGAGAAAACAGTGCGAGAAGTGAAGATACCCTGTAATTAGTTTGGATGTATTTTATTTTTGAATATGTTTATCATTTTTAGCTAAATAAATAGATGAAATAAAAATGCTAGATGGGAAGATACCCTGTACTAAATATTATTAAATATAATTTATTTAAATATTATTATTTAAATATTATTAAATATAATTTAAAAATCATTTCACTTACTGCAAATTCATATTTCCATACAATTTCCCCATTCCAATTTGCCTACAGGGTATGCTCAAACACAGAAGAAAAAAAACCGCAAGTCAACTTCACGGCTTAACTCATTTAATATTAAACATAGTTAAATAATAGCAAAAAAATTGTTAAATAATTTAAACAGTATTTTAAAATATTTATTCACAAGCAAAAAAAAAAACGAAAATAAATATATAGAAAATAAAACGCAGCGGAATACATTTGATATTAGCAAATAACTGTAAGCGCTTTGTATATATAAATATATATCGAATATTTACATAATTAATCATAATAAATAAAATAAAGAAATTAAAAAAGAAAATTTATGGTAGTGTGTGCAACAATTTAATTGATTAATTCATGTAAATACACAAACATAAAAAATAAAAGAGAAAAAACTAAAATGAAAGCCAATTTAAGTAGCGTAGCAAATATTTGAATACTTAAAAGTTCAGTAAGCAAAATATATATGTATTAAAAAATATACACATATAAAAAAAATAGAAATACATATTTAATTTTTACAGGCATAAGAACGATTTTTGGTATATTTTATTTTTAAATTTTAAAAATATGTAGTCTAGTTTATTTTATTTTTTAAATTTAAAGAAATCATTTTCAGTAAAATCAGCTTTAATGATAAATTTAAACATTAAATATTTTATTTGACATTAATTCTATATAAAATCAAGAAATATTTGACTTGATTAATTTTTTAAAATAATTATTTAATTATTTGAATTAAGTAATTGCTTAATATTTTTAATTTTTTATAATTTATAAATAATTATTTTTTAAATATAATATAATCTTGTGAATTATTTTAATTAATTATTTGAATTATTTAATTTTAAAACATTTTTAATTTTCAATAATGTTATAATAATTTTTTTTTTAATTTTTAATTTTTTAACTAATTTAATTATCACAGTTAATTAATTCTTAGATAATTTTAATTTTTAGTAATTTTAAAATAATTATTTTTTAATATTTTGATTTTTTTGAAATAATTACTTAATATTTTGAATTAAGTAATTGTTAATTATTTTTAATTTTTAATAATTTTTAAATAATTTTTTTTTAAATATTTTTAATTTTAAATATTTTGAATTAATTTTTTTTTAAATAAATTTTTTTTTTTAAATTTGTCAAGAGATTGTGTGCTTAAGAACTATATTTATTTCCAACCCAAATAAAATCTTTAAGTATTTATTAAGACGTGTTTTGCTACAGTGAGGCGACTTCAGTTTGCTTATTTCTAAGTCACATATTGAATACTCTTTATAAGCAGTTGAATCTATGTGTTTAGCTTTAAGATAAGAAATATATAAACAAAAAAAAAGAGTAAAAATTAAATCAAAAATAGTCCAACAACAAGAGCAGTGTAAGTAGTTCTTTAAGCCAAACAGATTTGATGTGCAATTTTCTCATTTTCTCTCTCTGTAAACTAAAAATAAAAAAGAAAAATAAATAAAATATATATATGCATAACTAAAACTATATACGATTTGCGTAGATGTTGGTCGCCAGGCGCTCCAAGCATTTTACTTATATACTAAATTTTAATTATAAATTAGCTGGTAAACACTATGCATATACATATACATATATACGTACGATATTATATGAATATGAGATATATATATATAACTATTATGAATAAACTGAAAATGTAAAACTCTCAAATCGTTCGTTTCACTTTTCTCGACTAACTGGGCAGTCGCCTGTTTTCTAGGCTTTACACACAAATTATATATATATATATTTATATATTTATATATATATAAATATATATATATACATATATCGATGTATCGCACAAGAAATGGGCAGCAATAGATGGAGTCTAGTCTCCGAAATGGCAGCTATTTGGCTGCTGTTGCTGGTGTATCTGCTGCTGCGGCAGCTGAACAGGATCCTCGGCAGGATCATGGAGCGACGAGCGGAGGCCGCTAGCCGCCTGAAGGCAGCGATGACAACAACAACAACAACAACAACAATGATCAGAGCAACAAAGCACAGAAGAAGCAAAAGAAGTCGAAACGCTGCGGCTGCGGCTGCTGTGCAGGTAAATTGAAAACTGAACAAAAAAAATGAATTCCAATTGTTTTGCAGGCGCAATTAAAAAAAAAACCAGCTTTTCTCTCTCTCTCTCTGTGTGTGTGTGTGCGAGTGTGTGTGTGTTGGCAAACCGCAAATGGTGACATTGCGCAAATAAAAAACAATTTACGATAAACATCAAATTTCCACAAATTACCTTATATTTTACGTGAGTTGCGAAACAGATTGTAAACCACACGCAGACACAAGCTGCACACACCCACACGCACACACACAGCCACTCACACTCACACACACAGAGACTACAAAAAAAATGGCAACAATAATGGCAGCAGCAGCAGCAGGAAAAAAAACCGCGACGCGCTGATTTTACAGCACGTTGAGCATTCGCCTCGTTGGCCATTGTTTGCACTCAGCGGCGCACGGGGTCAGGGTTCAGGTGTATATTCTCTCCCACTCCCACTCCCCCTGTCTCTGTCTCTCTGTGTGTACTTTAAACGTAGCAGACACGCCTACACTTAAATTTCGAAATTTGCAATTATTTTTATTGCTCGCCATTTTCGCTTGCTGTTTGCGCTGCGGCTTTGCCTTTTTGCCAGCCACTCGACGAAATGGCAACAGCCGTTGGGGGCGTGCTGCCTAGCAGTGGAGGGGCGGGCGGATGGCGGGGGGGGCCCAGTCAAGTGTGGGGGTCGCCACTTTGTAGTACCCATCATAAATTTACCAAAAAAAAATAAAATAAAATAAAAACAACAAGCAAATGCGCTCTAGTTGTATTTCCCTCTCCCTGCCTCCCTCTCTCTCTCTTTCTCTCTCTCTCTCTCTCTCTCTCTCTCTGTGTGTTTAGGCCTTGCTCTGCGTGTAGCTTTTGGCTATAATATGAGCTTCTGATTTGACTTAAGCTTTATATGTAGCAGATATAATAACATTGAGCGATAACTGTGGCATTAGTTTTTAGTATTTTTGCTAGTATTTTATGTTCATGATTGTACATTATATTTTTAACGATTTCAAAAAATTTCTTCGCATTAACATTTAAATATTTAAAAATATTTTTAGTTATTATTTTTGCTATTTTTTTAAGTTTAGTATTTAAGTATATAGTATTTAGTATATAAATATATTACATATGCATATAAATTGTTTTTATAATTATTATAAATTTTTAAGATATATTTTTAACTTTACAAATATTTTTTATATATTTATTTAATATTAAATTTAATTTTTTTTTTTTGAGATATTTTAAAAATTGAAAGATATTTTTTTATATCAATATTTTTTTTTTTAAATGTTTGCATTTTTAATTTTTTTTATAATATTTTTAGACATATTCATATTCATACTAGTATGAATAAAACTACATTTTATTTAAATTTATTTTAAAATTTTTTTTTTAAATTATTAGTTGAATATATATTTAATTTTTATAATATTTATAGATATTTTTGTATGAATGGTATGAATAATACTAAATTTTTTTTATAATTTTTATAAATTTAGTCTTAGTTGAATGTATAAAAAAATCTAAATACTAAAATAACAAAATGTCTATAATTTTTTTAAATATATCTACAAAATTTAGTGTAGTTAGAAATATATTTTATATTATTTTAAAAAGTATTTCTAAAAGTATTTCCAAATAAACATTTTAAAAGTATTGCTAAGCACACTGAATTTTGTAGACATATTTAAAAGATTTATAGACCAAAATTCTATAAGTATTAAGATTTTTTAAAAATATATATATATATTAAATTTTTGTACATAAACTTATATTTTTTCGGTATTTTAATTCAAAAATATTTTTAAAAATTCCTAGAAATTTATATATTATTTTTATATATCAAATATAAATTATTTGTGGCCTAGCCAAAGGGAATAAATTCCCATCATAAATCGATTTTTAGCTCTCCTAACTGAATGCTGATACCCATTCGACAGTAGCTACAGGGTATTCAAAGCGCATATTTGAAATTTATCTGTCACTCTATATAGGCACACTCATATATACCTATATATATAATTTTATTATGACAGGCGAAATTGTCATGTGTTTGGCATCCCCGATAAAGGTCAAAATTTCAATTGCTTCTAAATGCTTGGGCCGTTGGCTGCCATACCTTTTGCCAGAAATAAAATATTTACTCCATATATTTGCAGGCAGTTCCCCTACCTATTTGAGTGTCAAGGTCCCAGTGGACGTTGCGTGTGTTGATAAGCCACTAGAGTAGCAAAAGCACAAGAAGTGAGCTATAGACAGAGCGAGAACGAGGCAGAGTTTGACATTTGGCTGGCTATTTTTAGTCGACTTCATCAATTTCCAGCTGACCTCATCCCAGTTGAGTTGCAATTTGATCAAAGACTTCAGTCTGTTTCTCTCTCTCTCTCTCTGCAATTTCATTTCATTGCCTTGGGCCACAATTTCTGTAGCTTTCTCTGCACTTTCAAATGACATTTTACAGCCACATATGCGTTAAGCTTTCCGCTTCGCACACACACACACACACAGAGTCCTTGGTAGAAGCTGCTCTAAATTCTTGGAAGTCAGCTCTAATTGCGCCCGTAGGTGGCACTGTTTGCCTGTTGTCTTAGACATATTACAGAGTTCAATAATCCTCGAGTCATCGCACAGACTGGGCCAGCGGGCAGATAATTAGGCCCGTCTTTGGCTTAGGCTCCGGCTCTGGCGCTGGCTCTTGCGCTGGCTCTGGCTTTGGCCCATTCACAGTACAGCAAAAAATGTGATAAGTAGCCGTAAAGTAGGCAACGAACAAGTGGTCAGCGGGCAGTTGCCTAGCAGGCGGCTCTGCGCCTCCAATGTAATTAGAGAGCATTAGGATTAGGCTTACAAATTTCCAGCGATAACAAACGCCAACTGAAGGCCAACTAGCCAAGTGCCAGAGCCCTAAAGAGGGAAAGGGAGCTTGAGTTGTTCAATCTGGGCTATATTTGTGGGCCAAACTGCAAAAACTTTTCACAAATAAATCAACTTTATGGAGCGTAACAGCAGCGGGAAGCGGCAAGGGCAGCGACAGCGACAGCGTGGCACTGTCAATGGCCCGCGGCAAGGTGAAATACGTTCCAGCTGACAATAAAAACAAATTCCCATACCTGAAATTAACACAGATAGAGATAGAGATGGGAGCCAGAGATAGGAGATACAGATAGGAGATATAGATGCAGATGAAGATACAGTTAGAGAAAGAGATACAGAAGGAAATTGAGATTGAGATCGAATATAAAAATTAAAATTAAAAGTAAAAAAATAATATTAAAATTAATTATAAAAATTAAAATTATATTAACTTAAAATAAAAAATAAATAAATAACAAATAAAAAAATTAAATTAAAATAAAATTTTTAAAAATTAAATTAAAATAAATTAAAATTAATTATTAAAATTAAATTTAAATTAAAATTAATTATTAAAATTAAATTTAAATTAAAATAAAAAATAAATAAAAAATAAATAAAAAAATATAAATTAAAACAAAAATTAATTATTAAAATTAAATTAAAATTTAAAAAAAAATTAAATTAAAATTAAAATTATTTATTAAAGTTAAATTTAAATTAAAATTACAAATAAATTAAAAATAGATTAAAAATTAAAAATTTAAAATTAAAAACTAAAATTAAAGTTAAAATAAAAATTTCATATTGAAATTAAAATTTAAAAGTTAAAATTCAAAATTATAATTAAATTTAAAATTAAAGGTTAAATTAAAAGAAAAAAATCAAATTAAAATAAAAGTTAAAATTAAAATTAATATTAAAATAAAATTAAAGTTAAATTTTAAATTAAAAATAAAATTAAAATTAACATTAACATTAAAGTTAAAATTTAATTTAATATTAATTTAATTTGATATTAAAATTAAAATTAAATTAGAATTCAAACTAAACAGTCTAAAAATTAAATTTCATCTGCATTTAGTACCTCTCTTCTCTCTCTCTCTCTCTCTCTCTCTCTCTCTCTCTCTCTCTCTCTCTCTCTCTCTCTCTCCCCTCCTTTACTTCATTCCCACTCCCCACTCTCCACCTCTTTTTCAATCGGTTTCTTTTCGGCTTTTGCTTCTCGCCATTGACAACATTAATTGATGAGGCGTCAGCATCAGGCGCGCATTTGCATGCACTTTTCTAAGCGCGCTAAGATGAAAACTCTCCATTCTCTGTCCGCGCGGTACCCTCTTGAGCAGCCCAGTGCACCCCCTGCTAATGCAAGGCCAATGGATTGGCAATTGTCGAAGAGCGACGCGACAAAACCGCAAAATCTAATTTGGCCCAAACCACCAAAGCAATTAAAGTTGCCAAACGGACGAAACGGTGTGAACCACTCAAATCGACTATACCGAGAGTGTCCGAGTGTGTGTGCATGTGAGTGTGGGTGTAGGGGTGGGGGTGTGTGTGATGGACAATAAATACACTTCAAATTTGCACGAAAATTTACCGTTGATTTACGCGTAGTCTGCATTCGCTCAATTCGGCCAACAAATGCGACGCGTTTTAATTAATTTTCACGCAGCAAAAAAATATGTTTCTTTCTTTGAAAAATTTAAAGTATATCCTTGCAGTTGTTGGCAGTATCCGACTATGAGATACTTATACATACATTGAAATGTAGTTTATGAGAGCGGGAGGTAAAGGGAATGGGATAAAGAGAGAGAGAGAGGGTAGACAGAGAGAGAGAGAGAGAGAGAGAGGGAAATACAACAAGGAAGAGTGATAGAAAGAGAAATAGATAGAGAGATAAAGGAGATATAGAGATAGACACAGAGAGAGAGAGAGAGAGAGAGACATAAAAAGAGATGAGAGAGAGCCAGAGAGAAAGAGAGAGAGAGAGAGGGTGACAGAGACAGAGATAGAGAGATACAGAGACAGAGAAATAGAGAGTTGGGGAGATAGAGAGAGAAAGAGATTGAGGGATAGAGAGATAGAGACAGATAGAGACAGATAGAGATAGATGAGAGACAGATGAGAGATAGATGAGATATAGAGATAGACACAGAGAGAGACATAAAGAGAGAGACATAGAGAGATATGGAGATAGAGAGATAAAGATATATAGTGATATAGAGAGATAGGGAGATATTGAGTGATAGAGAGATATAGAGAGATAGATAAGAGATAAATGAGAGATAGATGAGAAAGATGAGAGATAGATGAGAAATAGATGAGAGATAGATGAGATATAGAGATAGACACAGAGAGAGACATAGAGAGAGATAGAAAGGCAGCCAGAGAGAAAGAGAGAGATAGAGAGATATGGAGATAGAGAGATATAGATATATAGAGAGATAGAGAGATTGAGAGATTGAGAGATATATGAGAGATAGATGAGAGAAAGATGAGAGAGAGATGCGAGATAGATGCGAAATATATGAGAAAAATAGAGAAAGAGAGATAAAGGGAGTAAAATTGAAAGAGATAGAGCTATAGAGAGCCTTAATTACTCCTCATTCATAGCCTCATCAAACCCCATATACCCCAACATACCCATGTAAACCTTTTTTTGGCAGCCTGCATACAAATTACAATGCATGTGGCCAAATAATTTGCACAAACTGGGCTTACGCCCCCCTCACCCCCTCTGCACTCTTGCCCCTGGCCCCTTGCCACATGCTGCATGCTGCACGCCCCAACCAGTTACTGCTGGTGGCATATTGGGGCTAACATGCGGCTGCGATGCCGCAAATGCTCAGCCACGGTCATAATTTAAAACAATTTCAAATGGCCAGCAATCGCGAGATTCTCGTTTCGTTTCAGTTACAGTTTTCGGTTTTCAGTTTTCATTTCTCGTTTTTCACTCTCTCATCTACATATATTTCATTTGGTTTTTATTTTATTTTTATTTTTGTTTTATTCTTGCATTTTTCGTGCCTCAAAGCAGGCAAAGCCAAACTATTACGCGATTATATAGTATAGCCAGAGCGAAGCATATTGACTTTTATGAAGAGAATGATATTCTCTTCCTTTCTCATTTTATCTCTTCATTCTCTCTCACTCTCTATCATTCTCTATCTTTCTCTTTAATGACACTGTCTTCCTCTTTCTTCATCTTTATCTGTAGCTTTCCCTTTGTCGCTCTCTCTCTATCCTTTTCTTTACCTTTCTTCTCACTTTCTTTTTCACTCTCCCTCCTTTTTCACTCTTCTCTCCACCTCTTTTTCTCTCTCTCACACACACACACTCCCTTTCGGCGTTCTTCTCTCTCTCTTTCTCTCCATCATTATCTCTCTCCTTATCTTTCTCGCCCTTTCTCTTTCCCTTTCCATTACTTCCTCTCTCAGTCAGTTTTTGTCTCTTTCTCACTCTATCTCTCTCTATCTCTCTCTGTCTCTCTCTATCTCTCTCTTTCTCTCTCTTTTCCTCTATCTTTCTCTTTCTTTTTCTCAGTTTCTCTCTCCTCTTTCTCCCTTCTTCTCTTTTCTTTGTCTCCAATTCTCTATCTCCCTATCTGTAAGTCATCCTCTCTCTTTGTCTTTCTCTCTTCTCCCCCTCTCTCTCTCTCTCTCTCTCTCTCTCTCTTTGTCTCTTAGCTAATTACACTATTATATCTTCACCCTATCGATACTCTCTCACTGTATATCTCTCCATCTCTCTCTCCCTCTCCACTAATATTTGCTTCTTGTATTTTCTCTCAATTGCTGCTCGCCATGGCAAGCTGACTTTGTATCTCTGGGCATTGCCACCACGCCCACTTTTAAACGCTCTAAGCATCGTTGGCCGTCAGCTGTCGCTGGTCTCTGGAGCGCGTTCGGCTCGCATCAACTAGCCCGTTGTTTGTTTTAACGATATTAACCGCGTGGATAGTCAGCCATTGGTCACGCCCATAACGCCCCCCATGTAATAAAACTATAAAGCGCGTGGGTTAGAGATGGGCGCGTGCTGATAAGCAACAATTTAGCGAGAGAGAGAGAGACTGATTGAGGGCGACAGGATGGGGTGAGAGAATAAGAGAGAATAAGCAGAAAGAGGAGGATTGAGTGATTGATTGAGCGGTTGGTTGAGTGACTGATTGATTGACTGACCGGTTGAATGACTGCCTGATTGACGACATATTGACTGATGAGCCACTGACTGAATGACTTCAGACTAGAGATAAAATGATTGATTGATGACTGATTGACTAAGCGATTGACTTATTAACTAATGAGCTAGTGATTGATTTAGTGGCTGATAGACTGAATAATGAGCTAGTGATTGACTAGGTGACTGATGGACTGTCGAGTAAACAAAAGATGATTGATTGATGACTGATTGACTAACTGTTGCACAGACTGATTGACGATGGATTGGCTTACTAAGTGACTGACTGATTGACTAAGTTACTGACTGATTGACAGACTAATAACTCAATAGACTGATTGATTGACTAATTTTATGACTGACTATTGGACAGACTGATTGATTGACTGATCACCCAAGTGATTGACTGACTAATATGTCAATAGACTGACTGTTTGATAGATAGACTAAGTGATTGACTGACTGATTGGCTGAATGGTTGATTACTAATAATAATAGACCGACTGATTGATGGACAGACTGATTGATTGACTAATTGATAAACTAGTTGACTAACTGACTGGTTAGCTGACTGATTGACACACTTTTGAGCAGTCGCGACGAATGATTGACGGCTGATTGACTGACAGATTGACGACTGATTGACGACTGATTGATTGACTGTTAGACAGACTGATTGACTGACTGATTGACTTTTGGGCAGTCTGATTGACCACTGATTGATGACTTATTGACTAACTAATTGATAGGCTAAAAGAGCTCTTCCATTGATTGATAACCCCATTGATTGCTTTACCGAATGACTGAGAGATTGATTGAAAACCTCACTGAATATCCATTAGTTAATTGATTAACATGAACTAAAAAACTGATGCCTGACTGACTAACTGGCTGATGGTCTTACCGAAAAAAAAGATTGATTGATCTGACTGATAATACATTGACTGATTGACTCATCTGCTAACTCCCGGAGGGCTTAACTGACTCAAGCCACGCTCTATTTGCATACAAAGAAAACTTGTTAACTACTCAGCCTGATAGATAACTTAACTGCTTCCGATAGTTAAGTAAGTGCGCGTTAAACGCTCACGCGCTTATCAATAGTTTGGCGTAATGGCCGAGGGGCGACTCAAGCGCCATCTGTTGGCTGCACGCCGAGGCGCTGTTTTGCAGACGTTGTTTTAGTTGTTGCCTTTACTGCAGTTGTTGTTGTTGTTGTTGTCGTCGTCATTGTCGCTTTGCACATTGCATTTTATTGACCATAACTGACTTTGTCATTGTATATCCCAGAACTAAAGGCGAAGGCGTAGCGCGGCAGGAGGCGTGGGGCGTGGGGCGGGGCGGTGATAGCCATCCAGCAGCGTAGACGTTGCTGCAGCAGCTGTTTGGCCATGTTTCCTGTTTGTTGTTGCATGTTTTGTTGCATGTTGTTGTCGGGCAGCTCGCGTCTCATTGCTCATACGCCGCGTGGCCGCGTTTTTCGCGCTGTCATCAACAGCAGCAGCAGAAGCAGCAACAACATTTGCTTGCTACGCCCGCAGGAGTTAGCGAGCCTCGTGTGCAACATTGTTGTCTTCTATACCCTGTAAGAATTGAGAAATGTCAAGGGGTTAAAGCAGAAGAGCGTCTATGAGTGTAAAAGCGTACTTAGATAAGAGAATTCGAATTGTAGAAGATTCTTAGCATCTTGGGAGCTTAAAATGGCTCTGGCTGGATTAAAATATATAAAAATAATATTGAACACTATCTTTTGAGTTCGTACATATCTCAATTCATTGTTGATATAGTAAATATTTCTCTGCAAATATCGAAAATTTCGAAAATATCGAGAATAAACTTTTCGCGCAGACTTCGCGACTAAATGAAAAGATTTTTGTGATAAATTCAAGTTTTTAATTTATAGATGTGTTTGGGAATCAATCAAATTTCGGAATTCAAAAAGAAAAATATGAAAATATATGAAAGGCAGATTTTTTGTAAATAAATTAAGTTTTCCGAATTTATAGACAATTTTTGAAGTCAATTAAGTTTTCGGAATGAATTCGTAAATTAGATTTTCAAAATTTATTAAATATTTTAATAACAAATTTATTTGGTCAGGGAAACAATATTTTCGGAATAAATTCGGAATAAATTCGGAATAAATTCGGAATAAATTCGGAATAAGTTCGGAATAAATTCGGAATAAATAAGAACGTTCGGACTTTTTAGAACATTTTTCGTTAATTTGTAAAATATTTTCTGAATAAATTAAACTTTCGGAAATTATGAAAAATTTTGAAGAACATTTAATTTCTAGAATTTTCATAATATTTTCGAAGTATATATTTTACACTTTCTGAATTTATAGATAATTTTTGGAAATTTAACTTTAGGAGTCGATTGAACATTTTCGGAATTAACTCGTAGTTTTCTATCCACAAATAAAGACATATATGGGCATCAGCTTCCTTTCGATCTGTTATATTTCTGTAGAGCAACTGGCAGTCCATCATTGGCAGGTCAAGTTCTCCGCCTGTTTTTGTTGCACCTGTGCAGCTGTGCAGCACGCGCACGTGTTGTAGCCGAGCTTAGCAGCTTTGGCTGGCTGCTGGCATTAAACTTTGCGTTGCTGCTGCTGCTGCCGTTGCAGCTCTGATGATTTTGTTAACTTTGCTGGCAGTTTATCGTGCGTCTTGCAATTTGTCAAACAATGTGTCACATGGCTTCAGTGCCACCCCTGAGGCTGCCTGCCTCAGTTCCCCTACCCACACCCCCCACCCCCGCCGCCACATTAATTAAATGACTTTCAACTTTTGTGTGGATTTTGCAAGCGTTTTGCATTAGACAAATTAATATGAAAATCTCTCGGCGCTTGGCTAATTAAGCCACTTGTTAGCCTGCCTCTGCTCAGATGCGGCACACACTTTACAGCTGCGCTACGTGCCGCGAGGCACACATGCATCAACTCGTGCCCCCTACCCACCACCCCTCGGTAATCCCCAGCGAACTCATCAAAGTTCCCCCCAGAAAAAAAAGAATGGAAACTGCACTCGCAACTCGAGGCGAGTCGAGTCGAGTCGAGTCGCTTGCCTTATCAGCGCCATAAACGGCTTATCAAGCGGGCAACAACAACAACAACACTCAATTGACACCACTCGTGACCCACAAAAAAAAAGCAAACAAGTGCGAAAATAAAATAAACAAATATCAAATTGAAACCGAAATCGGAGAGTCCACAGAAATTAGCACTTGCTAAAGAGCCGAAGCACAAGAGCAGTGCAGACAGTTCAGATACCCTGCAAAGCTAGAAACACTTGGAGAAAATATATATATAGAGAAATTTCTCAAATTTCTATATAGCATAACTCAATTTAGTTATATTTGAGTTATAAGCAGAAATGTGAAAGATTTGGTATTCAAGCTTTTGCCGTTTGGGCTGTATAATAACCTTCAATCATTCAATCACTCAGTCAATCAAGGCACTCAGAAGTAAGTTAACTAAGTGACAGTGCTATATAGCTTTAAATATGGTGTTAATTAATATTTCATATCAATCAATCAGTCAATCGATCAATCAATTGGTCAATCAATCAATCAGTCAGTTAATCAATCAATCAATCAATTAGTCAATCAATCAATACATTAATCAGTCAATCAATCAATCAATCAATTAGTCAATTAATCGATCAATAAATACATCATTCAGTCAATCAATCAATCAATCAACTACCATTTCTATATAAAGAGATCGTCATATTATGCTACATCGTCAACAACTTATCTAATCTGCCTTAGCCAATCTACAGTATGCCTCAGATTAAGTTTTATAACGTTTCGTATCAATCAATCAATCAAAATTCAAATTTATATATAAAATGATTGGTATTGAAATATATTTTTAAACACTTTAGCAAATTGATGTGCTCAACCCATGCAAGCCTTATATGGCATTCTTATCTAACATTTTCCTTCAATCAATCTATCAATCAGTCAATCAACTCAAGTATTGCTACTTAAATAGCTTGTTCCATTGTGTTCTACGTCAACACAAACTTATCTAATTACCTGCAGCTACTCTACACCAAGTTTTATTCATAGCACTATAGAACGTTGCTTATCAATCACTCAATCAACTTTCACTTTTGTACAGAAATTGATTAGAAAACAAGCGAAAAGCCAAAAAGAAGAAAGCTTATCTAAATAACTTAGGTGGGTCTTATAGATTACAGTGTTAGCTAACATGCCTGTTCAATCAGTTAATCAATCAATCAATAGAGCAATATACCTTCAATCACGCAACCAATCAGCTATCAATCAAATAGTACAGATATATTCAGTCCTATGCACCCCTCATATATCGTAAATATATTCAATCAACTAAGAGTATTATGACAGAAGTATCACAGTTTTATATAACAGTGCTTAACAGTCCGTCAATCACTCAATCAAAGACACACAATGCTATCTACCCGGTAATTTACATATGACCCTCGTTCTATTTATAGCGCCCACAATCGTCGGTTATTCACCAACTTTTTGATTCCCCCTCATTTTTTTTTTATCAATTCGAAAAGCATATAAAAAAAAACCTTCGAATAAAGCTGACCACTGGAACAAAGAGAGCATCGAGAGAGGAAGAGCAACGGAACAAACAGCAGCAATGATTGCGCCGTGTGCTTAAACATTTTATCATCACTTAGCCAATGAGTAAATGGAATTTTATTTTTATATTATGTACTTCGTGCCTATTTGCATTTGACAATGCGCCCACTGCCCGCCACACCCCCTGATAAGGCTTGGGCCTAAGACTAAGGGAAGCTCGTAAAAAACCGCTTGTTTTTATGGCTGTGTTTGTGACTGGACAATGAGTCATTTAAAGCGGTCTAATGCGTAGCCTGAGGTGAAGTCCAAAGCTCCAAATGCTAATTAGCTGCCGGCATGGGCTATAGAGACTTGAAGGTGCGCTACACTGAACATAACAATAGATACACTATGTTAATATTTATCATTTAATTAAATTTCATTATAATCACATCATATATTACCCAACTTCAAACTAAAATCTTAATATTTTCATTCAACTTCTCACATTTGCTGCTGCACATGTCAAGTGCAGCGCATCAAATGATTGTAACAGCCTAAGCACAAGCGTTCCATAACAAACGCTCAGCTGTTATCGTTTTCGCTCTCTTGTTATGCTGCGCTCTCAGCACTTTGCTTTGACAATTCGCTGCGTTCGCGGCGATTTGCTAGCGGCGGCTCAGTGTGCCATCGATTTTTCCACTCGCCGCTTCGACCAATTCGCTGCTCGCCGTCACCGTCGCCGTCGCCTTACTTGTTGTCCTAGGCCAAAGACCAGCTGACTGCGGCGAAAACGTTCGACTTCGGCCAGCGCAGCGCCGCTTCGGCTAACGTAACGCAGTGAACGAGGCGCGCTTCGGCTTGTTTACGTGATGCATTTGACACAAACGCCACGTTTCTGACAACTGCAGCCGCTTGCAGTTGCAATTAGATTTTAATTTTTATGTTGTGCGCCGCATTTTGTTGCAATTTATTAAACAATTAATCGTGATAAGCCGACTTCAAACAAAAAAACCTCGAATGCATTTAACCAAGGCGTTCCGGCAGTGAGTGACCGAGAGTGCGAGTGTGATAGAGAGAGAGAGAGAGAGAGAGCGCGCGCGTGAGAGCGGAAATTGAGGCTGTCACGAACTTGCCGCATTAGCACAAAGCAAAACGCAACAACGACAATAGCAACAAAAACAATTAAGAGAGAAGGAGCAGAGCAGCAATAAGAAGAAGGCGAAGCAGTGAAACAGATTTGTATAAATTGCAACGGAAGTGCGACTGAGGTTTGTAACAGCCAGCTTATGCATGGCTGTGGTGTGAGTGTGCTAAAGAGCGAGAGACGCCTGTGTGCATGTGTGTGTGTGTGTGTTTGTGTGTTTTGCTTTCGCTTTCGCTTTCGTTTACAGCAAATTGCACTAAATTGCGCTTTTGACACAATTTAGCTCAAGTGTTTGCGTCATTATTTCACACTCCCCCTCTCTCCCTCCCTCCCTCCCTCTCTCTCTCTCTTGTTATAATTGAAAACTGATTTAGGCAAAGGACACTCACACACACACACACATTATGCCGCTCATTATGCAGCGCGCGTGACTCACTGTGGGCGATCCTTGCCGCCCTTTTCGTTTTTGTTGCCGTGTCCAGGACAACCAACAAAAACAAATTTATGGCCCACAATTAATTTTAAGCTAAAAATTTTTTAGCACAAACGCCACGCCACGCCCCATGCCGCCCCGCCCAAGTATTTCAATTAGTAGGAAGAAAAAAAATATATATGTGTATATACTTGGGCGATAAAAAATATTGTTGCTAATTTGTTTTATTATTGTGATTTATGTTGACGTCGCGAGACTCATAGAGAGGGAGAGAGTGGGAGAGAGAGGGAGAGAGCATTCATAATACTTCAGAGAAAATTCGCTCTTTCAAAATTAGTTTCAATTAGTCGAAATTTGATGAGCAAATATTTGAGTTACATTTGACACGTGCCGAGGACTTTATTATTTTAGCTTTATTTATTTTAACTATTCATAATTTTCTATTTATTATATTTAAGATTGTGTTATAAGTATTTTTATGATTTTTTCAAATTAATTTTGAATTAACGAATTAATTTTTTGCAATTGTTTTTTGTAAGCAAATAAAAAATATAACTATAAAATGTTCACATATGTATATTATAATATTTTTTATGCTTTAAAAAATAAGATATATACAAAAAAAAAAAATAAGTGAAAATTTTGCATTTATTTTTGTATATATTTTTGCATTTAAATATATTTTTTTCCATTTAAGTTTAAATTTTATTTATAATAATATATTAATTTATTATATATGTTACATATTAAAAATATTTTATTATTTTTTCTATTAAAATAATAAAAAATTTAATTTTTAAAAAAATTATAAAATGAGTGCGAATATGTGAACATTTTTTATTTATTTTTCTATATTTATTGTATTTGTATATTTAATTTTTATATTTTTAGTTAAATTTAAATTTTGTTTATAATACTATTTTATATATAAATTTATAATACAATTTTTAGTTTGTTTGCATTTTATATATATTTAGTACTTTGTATATATTTACTTTATTTTCATTTTAATTTTGATTTTGTTTACTATATTATTTTATATATATTTTATGTATGTTTTTATTTATATACTTTTTTTTATATATTATAAACATTTTTCATTTTTATTTACATACATATATATTTATTTAATTTTTTTTAAATTTATTTTTTTATGTTGTATTTGTAATTTTTAATTATTTCAAATTTTGTTTATAATATATTTTAAATACATTTAATTTTTTTTATTTTATTTCCATTTATTATGAATTTTATTATTTTTTATCATATTTTATATTTATTTAGTTCTTTTTATATATATTTACTTTAATTTTCTTATTTTAATTTTGTTTTTTTTTCATATATAATATTTGCTTATATATCTGTTTATTTAATATATGTTTTTTATTATGTTTTATCTTTATTTTATGGATAAAGATCTCCATTTGATCTTTATTTAGCTGCATATATATTTATTTACTTTATTTTTGTTAATCATATTATTGTATATATACTTAGTTTTAATTACATATATATTTATTTCATTTTTATTTTTTTCACATTACTTTATTTATATATATATATTTTTTTTTTTTTGATGTCACAAAATTATTGCTAATTTTGTTTATAATCAGAAAGCCTATAGAGTTTTATCAGTTAGCGATAAATTATGTGAAAAAGATATTTATAAATTTCGTTTTGCTTTTGAAGATATGGATATGCACACGCCTACATCATATCTTTATATATATAACACATATCTATATATATATGTATATACATCAGTTCAATGAGTTATGATTATGATTAATTATAGAGCTGACCTTAAGGTTGCTTTAAAGGGGACTTAAATAATAAATTTAATCAAATATTTTACATCATAAATATTTCTTCAATAAATTTATTAACTTACATTTACTGTAGCTTTAAGAAGCTTTTCAATTTTCAATTTGTGAAAAGCATTTCATAGAAATTCTATTAGGTTCAGAGAGAGGAAGGCAAGGGTAGGTAGGGGGGGAGGGGGGATGAAACCCTTAAAATGTGCTCAAAATTTGTCGCTTTCAATGCTTTGGCCATTTGCGAATGAGAATTCGATTGTTGTTGTTGTTGCTTAATGATCATTATTCGAGACGTCGTCAGTTGTTAAAAGTAAAAGTTCAATTTGCAGCTTGTTGCAAGTTGCGAGCTGCAAGTTGGCAAAGCAACGGGACACGAGCACAAAACTCAGCGTTGCGGTGGCCGCCAGCCAAAAAGTAGTCATAATATATATATATATATATATATATACCAAATATATATGTATATATATATTGCACAGATATCTATAGAAATCGAGACAGAAGTTTCGCCTTACCTGAACTAATTCATTTCATATTTCTGCAACAGAAAAGTTTTTGTAGCCAGCAAAAAGTGGAAAATCAACCCAAACAATGCGGCTGATTGAAAACTTTTTTAATTGATTTTCGTAAAAGTTCTCCGCCTCACTCACACGCTCTCTCTCTCTTTCGCTCTCTCTCCTTGCAGGCAAGTGCTACTCCGAATCAAAGTCAGTGCAATCTTTTAGAGGCAAGTCCGATGGGCAATGCACACGGACAGAATCGTGCGGCGGGCAGCAGCAGCTCGCCGCAGGCAACGGGCAGTTTGCTGCGCCTGGCAGCGGGCGGACGGCATGGCCCGGGCTGCATGCCACCTTTGGCGGCGCTGGAGGACGGCAGGCGCAACAGCAGCAACAGCAGCCACCACCAGCAGGCGCGAGTTTTTAGCCGTTTTGTCAAGCAGAAACGGGACGTATTCCTCCAGGCAACTCCGCCGGTGTCGCCCGCATCGCTGCCCGCCTCGCCGCTAGCCGACTGGACTCCGCCGGATGTGGGCCACGGACAATTGAATGCCAGCGCCGAACAAATGGATTTTCGTAAGTCAATTTCAAAGTTCACCAACAATATTTGTTCACTGTTATTTTCGTTTTTTTTTTGTTTTTTGCTTTTGATTGTTATTATTCGACTTGCTCCTCGGACTCCTTCTCCGGTTCCTTTTTTTTTTTGTTGTGTCGTTGTCCAAATTCAGTTTGTCCGCAAATTTTATTTCAATTTTTGCTTCTGTTTTTTTGAGTTCCTGTTTCAATCGGCAAAGCAGACAAATCCTGGCAGTTGTTATACCTGCACCTAAGGCTGGAACGCGTATAACAGCTTGGCTCTAAGCTATGCTACAGCAGTTATACGTACAACAGTCTACTGTTTAACAGTCTACTGTATAATAGTCTACTGTATAATAGTCTTCTTGCATAACAGTCTACTAAATAACAGTTTACTGTATAACATCTTAATATATAATAGAGTACGGTGTAACAGTTCACTGTATCACAGTTTACTGTATAACAGTTTACTACTTAACAGTTTATTGTATAACAGTCTACTGTATACCAGTTTATTATATAAGAGTTTCTTGTATAAAAGTCTACTATATAACAGTCTACTGTATAACAGTTTACTGAATAACAGTCTACTGAATAACAGTCTAATGTATAACAGACTAATGTATAACAGCTTACTGTATAACAGTTTACTGTATCACAGTTTACTGTATAACAGTTTATTATATAACAGTTTATTATATGACAGTTTATTGTATAAAAGTCTACTGTATAACAGTCTACTGTATAACAGTCTACTGTATAACAGTCTACTGTATAAGAGTTTACTGAATAACAGTCTAATATATAACAGTCTAATGTATTACAGTCTAATGTATAACAGCTTAATGTATAATAGAGTACGGTATGACAGTTTACTACATAACAATTTATTGTATAACAGCTTACTATATAATATCTAACTGTATAACAGTTTATCTGAATAACAGATAATATAATATTGACTGTATCACAGTGTATTGTATAACAGCTTACTGTATAACAGTTTAATGTATAACAGTTTACTATAACAGTTTATTGTATAACAGTTTACTGTATAACAGTTTACTGAATAACAATCTAATATATAACAGTCTAATGTATAACAGTCTTAATGTATAAAGAGTACGGTATAACAGTTTAATATCTAACTGTATAACAGTTTATTGCATAACAGCTTATCTGAATAACAGATAATATATTATTGACTGTATCACAGTGTATTGTATAACAGTTTACTGTATAACAATTTACTGCTGCATTGTCATTATCATTATCATTGTCATTATTTTAGTTAATATTAATACTTACCGCCTATTCCAGGTATATCATAGTCGATCTATCGCGTCTACTTAATGTTTTACTTAGTTCAATATGCCAAATATTTCAATTTTTGCATTTTGCTTTCATTTTGAACTTTTGCCGACTTTTGTTTTATTACACTGTTCGCCTGGAAGCCAGCAGCTCACGCTAAATCTGTGCGCTTCTCTGTAGCTCGTATCGCTCACTCTCTCTTTCTACCTCTCTCTCTCTCTTTTGCTCTCTCTCTAGCATTCTCCGTCCGTCGACTTATTGCAATTTAAGCGTAGTTTAAATAAGAATTTTCGTGCAAGTTTTTCGAAAATCGCAAAAAATAAAAAAAAAGAGCGAAGAACAAGGCCCAAAACTTTTCATTGAAGTTTTATGAAATTTTCCGCACTCTTCCCCGTTTCTTTTTTCCCGGTTTTGTTCAGCCCAGATATACGTACGTACGTACGTACGTCTATCCCGCGCTCTACGCCCCGCAAATCCCGGCATCTGGCAATTCGCTTTTGTTGCTTCGCCTGTTAGAAATTTCTCAGAGCCTTACTTTTCCGCTGGCGTTGTTTGTTTCTGCCATGGCTTATACTATAGTTGTATATATGCACACATATCTGCCCTCTCTCTCTCTCACACTCTCTCTGCTGTCTCTCTTGAGTAACTTTTCGAGCTCCCCACAGCCTGTTGGCACTCGTAACTTATTGGCATTTTGGCTGGCAGAAATAATATCTTTACTTGCGTCTGCTCGCAGTGAAATCAAAAATTTATAGATTTTAGTTATTCATGTGAAATCTTTAAGAGATGCTGACTTAAAAAAAACACACACGCATATATATATATATATATATATATATATATATATATATGTATATATATGAGAGCATAGCTGCAAAATATATGAGCATGACTTTTGACTCTGCACTACAAAGCGGGCCACGTTCTCAATCATAACTCACACACAGACACACAGAGTCAGCCCAGCGACCCACTTCAAAAAGTCGACTCTGTCTATTAAGAAGAAGCTGAACAAAACTCGCTGACTTAAAAAAAAAAGTAGTAGAAGAAACTGCAAACTGTTCTAAAGTCCCGCCTGCCTCGACGGGTTACAAACAAATTGAAATATAAGCGAAACGCATTGAGTTAATAGCCCTATCGAGGCGAAGCTCCAATGCCCTAATTCAGCCTGAACTGAGTTTATGCCAGTTTTTAAGGAACTTAAACAATTCAAATTGTTTTTAGCTTGCATAAAAAATTAATTCAAACTTTGAACTTGATTCAAAAAATAATTCTGTTTAATTTTTATGGAAGTTGAAAAAATTCTTTATATAGTTATGAAATATATAGTTAGTATATAATTATAGTTTATGAAAAGGAGGAAAATTCTGAAACAAACAAAATATTTTTTTTTTAGTTCTATGAATTCTAAATTTTCAAATATTTTTCAGAATTATTTATACAATTATTCTTAAAATATTTTTTTGCGGGTTTCTTCTGATAATTAATGGCTTAAACATGTTGAGGAATTCTTAGTAAAGTTATACAACGAATATATAAATATATTTTTTTATAAAATAGGAAAGAAAACAGACAGAAATAAAATAAAATATTTCTGAGAATTTTTAATTATAAAACTCTCCTATACATGTTATATATTTTCGCAGTTTTTGATTATTTTTAAGTCTTAAATAATTTTAAAGTATAAAATAAAATCAAAAAATATTTTCTTTAAAAGTTTTTTTTTTTATAGTTTTAAAGTATTTTAATAATTTTTGGGAATTTTTAATTATAAAATTTTATTTTTTATATTTTTGCAATTTTTGTATTATTTTTATATATAATTTTTTTATAGTTTTAAAGTATTTTAATAATTTTTGGGAGTTTTTAATTATAAAATTTTATTTTTTATATTTTTGCAATTTTTTTATAATTTTTATATATAACATTTTTGTTTTTATATATTTGTGAAATTTTTTGATAATTTTTCGGAATTTTTATTCATAAAATTTTATTCTATATATATACTTTTCACTTTAAATTTCACATAAAATTTTATTTTATATATTTTCAAGAAAATCTGGCAAAAAATATTGTTAAATATTTTTTTAGCAGCTTCCAACTATTAAAGAATTTTAAACTCATTGTTGAACGAGAATTTTGTTAGCAATTTTTAATTTTAAAATATTTTTAGTTAAATATTAAATATTCAGACAAATTTAAAAACTTTAAAATACTAATAATTATTTTTTAAATTAAAAAAAATACAAAATTGTTTAAAATAATTTTTAAATATTTTTTAGAATTCTAAAATTTCTTTCCTTCTTCTTATAAGTTTCCATTCCATGATTTTTTATGCTTCTTCAATCAGTAAATTGCAATTAGAGCATAGAGATGATTTGTCAAGCTTATCAATAGTAAATCATAGATCAAATCTATGCCTCAGGCAGCGTCGCAAACCGCTTGCCATAGCCTATCAAGGGCCACTCCCACCGCAGGGCATACAAATTGACGCCAAAAAAGCTCGTCGACGATGCTGTGGGCTGTTTGCAAAGACGCGTTGCCAGCTGGGAAGGGGAGAAAGACTGGCAGATCGCGGGAATTTTTCGAGTGGTGGGAGGGCGTGGCCTCTCTATATCAAAAAGCAATTGAAAGGCGGCTGGCTGCATGGCTGGCTGCTGCCATTGCAGCGACTCCAAAGTCCAAAATCAAATCAACGAAAAATTCTAAACGTGCCAAGGCGCGATTCACAGTGGGAGAGCGGGAGTAGGGAGGGTGGAGGGTAGAGGGTAGAGGGGGAGGAGAGACAGCGAGCTGCTATCAAAAATTCCCTTTTTAGCGTGAGATACTCCATTTGCAAAAATATATATAAAAAGCAGCGCCAAGGGGTGGGTTGATAGGGGCTGGTGGGGGGTGCAGAGGGGGCCCAGAATGCGTTCAGCTCGCTGTGGCTTAGTTTTCGGCGCCAACTGCAGCCAAAACAAGCAAAACAACAACAGCAACTGGCGACGTGCTCAATTAAGAGCCTATACACACACACACACACACACACACACACACACACACACCTATTATGTTGTGTGTGTGTATGAAAAAAAAGTTGGGGCTGGCACGTGGCGGGCCGCTAATATTTATGGCAATTAGTTTTAATAGTTTTCCTTGTAAACTTCTAACACTCGACGCTCTCTCTCTCTCTCTCTCTCTCTCTCTCCCCCCTTTCTCTCTCTCTCTCTCTCTCTCGCTCTCTCTATCTATCTATCGCCCTTACTCCCCGCTCGTTACGGAGTTTTAACAACGGTTTAATGTTGTTAACAATAATTGTTTGCGTGTGTTATGGAATTTAATTTCGAGCAACTATTTCGCAAGGGTTTTCGTCCTGCGCAAACTTTTGCGGGCAGAAATTTGGGTATAGCAATAATTTGCTAGAGATGGTGATTATATTGGTTATATATATATATATATATATATATATATATATATATATATATATATATATATATATATATATATATATATAGTGATAAACATAATAAAATTGAGAAGGATAAATATGAAGATAGCCAAGACAATGATAAGTATAATGATAAATATATTGATTAATAAAGGCATTATCTTAGAAATAATATTGTCATTGATAATTACTAATGCTAAAGCTAATGATAATTATAATGTGTAATGCTAATGATAATGATAAAGATATTGATAAATACGAATGACATTGGCAATGACAATGTTAATGCTAATGCTTTTGATAATGAAAATGATAATGATTATGCTAATGCTAATGATAATAATAATGCCAATGATAATGATAATGAAAATGATAATGATAATGATATTGATAAATATATGTAGGCCTCATCATAAGAATGACATTGTCATCAACACATACTAATGCTAATGCTAATGACAATGCTAATGCTAATGATAATAATAATGCTATTAATAATGATAATGATATTGATAAATATAGGCATCATCATAAGAGTGACATTGTCATTAACACATACTAATGATAATGCTAATGACAATGCCAATGCTAATGATAATAATAATGCTAATAATAATGATAATGATATTGATAAATATAAGCATCATCATAAGAATGACATTGTATTTAACACATACTAATGATAATGCTAATGACAATGCTAATGCTAATGATAATAATAATGCTAATAATAATGATAATGATAATGATTAATGTAGGCATAATCATAAAAATTATATTGTCATTGATAACTACCAATATCAATGCTAATGCTAATGCCAATGATATTGATAATGATAATGATAGTGATAATGATGATGATAATAATAATGATAATGATATTAATATATATAGGCATCATCATAAGAGTGTCATTGTCATCAACACATACTAATGATAATGCTAATGACAATGCTAATGCTGAAGCTAATGATAATGAGAATGAAAATCATTAATATAGGCATCATCATAAGAATAGCATTGTCATGGGCATAGACAACAGCAGGGACAATGTTCATGCCAATGCTAATGCTAATTATAATGCTAATACTGAAGCTAATGCTACTTCTGATTCTTATGCTAATTCTAATTCTAGTAAACATGAGAATGCTTCATGAATGCTGACCGCATTAGACTGAGTTCTCTGCTAATCTCCTCTCTTGAACTATCTTGGAATCGATTACGATCCCTCATGGTGCCAAGATCCAACAGCAATAGAACTACTTTTCATCATAACTGACATCTAGTTCCACTCATTAGACCATTTTCCCTTCCAGAAACTCATCAAAAATTGACTAAATCTGAAAATTTTATAATTTATTTGAATTATTTCCGAATAATTTTCAGTTTTTGTAGTTATTCATTGTCTCAATGTTTTTCGCAGTCCTCCTAAAACTATGCAACTAAAAACTAGCAATAAAATTTTCATTAAAACTAGGAATTTGATGTCTAAAAGTATGCTCTATTCAGATAAGATTGAACATCCACTAGATTAGCATTTGGTAATCAAAGGAATCAGATCGTTCATTTGAATTTAGCCGTTAAACTTGAATATTTTACTAGAAGAGCGAAGTTCTTTGATCAGTTATTTATGTGACAGCATGAAAGAACCAGTTCACAAAATGAACTTGACTCCGGGTTTATAAAAGCCCTTTCACACGCAGCATTTCCTGCTTATTTAAAGTATAACAGATTATAACCCTCAGCCCAAACTCATTTATTCATGCTTATACATATATATATATTGTATTTTTGTACTGATTCCAGTTGCTTTTGTTTGCTCTGCAGCCCTTTGTTCGGTTTGTGCACCGTTTAAATTACAGCTTTAAGCCGCCAACAACAAGCCCCCGAAACCGCTCTCACGCTCGCTCGCTCGCTCGCTCACTCGCTCACTCTCGCGCTCTCATTGGATACGCTCTCAGCTTGGACTTCCAGGCTGCGCTCACATGTGCGCTGGCCCCTCCAGAAACCAGTTGCTCTTGTTGTTAGTAACGCTTTGCACTTGCTGCCGCGCAGATCGCTCAAGTCGAAGTTGCCGTCGCCCTCGCCGCAGACTTCGCCGTCGCCGCCGTCGTTGCATTCGCCGCGGCTAATTGGAAAAATGTGTGTATGAAAAGTGAAAAGTTGTGTTAGAATCGACGCGTAAAGTTTATTTTATTAATATATTGTGCGAAGACAAACAAGAAAATTGATACGCGCACGCGACAGAGCGAGAAGGAAGTAGTGTGAGTGGGCATAGTTTACCGTTAGCCGTTTACAGTTTGCTTGTTTATGTCTTTGTTTTGCTTAGCAAATTGAAGAACAAATTTAACGAACAAGAAAAAAACAAACGAAATGAAATGAAATGAAAGAAAAGTGACGCCGTCTTCTGGCCGTCCCTTGGCCATGCCCGGAACGTCCCTCGGCCATAGCCGAAAACCAGTTTTCGAGCTCGCTTTTGTTTTGTTTTTGTTTGCTTTACTTTTTCCACTATGTTTTGTTGTTGTTGTTGTTGTTGTTGGTTTTTCTTTCCGCTCATTTGTCATTATGCTTAACCTTTCGCTTTTGAGTTCATTTTCCATATGGATTTTCATATAAATCTTTTTTGCGCTATGGTTTACAGTTTACGTTTTGTTTGGCCTATTCCAATGAGAGCACGCACTCGCCGCGCTCTCTCTCCCGCTCGCTCTCGCTCTGCCTCTCTCTCTCTCTCTCTCTCTCTCGCCTTCCAGTGGCGCTTTGTTTTAATTTCCTTTTTTATATTTTACTCAATGAACCGCAAGCCATAAATCAACGGGAGTTTTATTTTTTATTTTCTCTATATTTATTTATTTCTTTTTTTTTGTCTATTTCAATTGACATATTTTTGAGCACTTAGCTCATCGCACTTCTATCTCTCTCTCTCCATCTCTCTCTTTCTCTCTTTGTCTACTGTGCTGCTCAGATGACGTCGTCAGCCTGGACTACACCAGCGACTCCGCCGAGTTTCACAACTGCAGCAGCGACGATTGCTGCTATGCATCGACCAACACACTGACACAGCCAGCAGAGCTCTCAGCAGACCACTCGCAGTCGCAGTCAGCGCCGCAGCGTCTGCACTCCCTTTCCATGACTTCTTCCACATCTGATTCCACTTCTTCAGCTTCCAGCAACGATTCCGACTCGCTCTTTGGTAACTAAGCACATATGGCACTTGCACAGAGAGCGCGAATCTTATTAGAATCAAATTGCTGCGATCGGCAATTTCTAATGGGACTTCTTGTGTTTATTTAATGAAATTGAACTTCTAATTGAGCTTGAATTGTTTTCAGTTGTAGTTATTGTATATATAGAGGAAATAATTATTATTCTTATACGATTGACATGCAACCCAACCTGTTCCTATAAGTATTTCATTGGACATGCATGTCATATTAGTCCAATTGGATTCATTTGGTTCTTCTGGCATTCTAACTAGAATTGTCCAAAATCGTATTCCTCTCATATTTAAGCCAACTTCAACTATATCTATCGCCTTTCTGACTTCTTCCTCCTCGCATACGTCCATCTCTTTACCATATGCACATTTATATTCCCGTAACTGATTCGATCTTTCCATATTTAGATCTCAATAATAAGGATCTGCTGGAGCTGAAGCGTCGCTGTCGCGCCGATAAGATCGCCGGGCTGAGCTTGAGTCGCATCACGTATCTGAGCATCGCTCATGAGCCGGAGCCGGATACGGAGCTGGCGCTCGAAGCGGAGCTGTTGCATACGTCGGAGCTGTTGATTACGCCGGAGAGCTCGCCGGATGAGCGGATGGCCCTGCAGCTGGGCAAGAAGCTCGCCCAGGTGCTGGGCAGCAGCGCGGCCTCGCCCACGCCCGAGCCAGCGGGATCTATTGCGATGGCCACGCCCCGTGTCGATTCGCCCCTGGGCGCGAATGGGGCTGAACTGTTTAACATATCCAAGGCCAAGAAGGTGGAGCTGCAGAATCTATCGTCACGTTTCACGGCCGCCGTCAGCCCAGCCACAGCAGCGCCCACAAATCTAACGGATGTGGGCGTGGCAACGACAGGTGAGTTGCCTTTTTCTGCTCATTTCGCATTCCGGGAGCCGAGAGCCGAGAGCTGGCGACGTGAGGGTCGCCCCTGGCTCCGTTTTCCTCCCATTACAAACGCATTAGCCCAAGTGGGCACATGGGAGGGGTGGGGGATGGGGTCCACGGGGGGCGTGGCTGATACCAGAATTTGTGCCCTTCGGCGATATGCGGGAATTATTCAAATTCCCACTTGGCCACCCACTCGCAAATCAAACGAAAAGCGCGCGGCATAAAACACGAATCTTCCTGTTTGCCCTCTTCATCTCTGCTTCTTCTTGTTGTTGTTGTTGGGGAGCACTTGAAGCGCCATGTGTATGCTCAAGTGTGTATGTGTGTGTGTGTGTGTGTGTGTGTGTGGCCCTTGTGTCCGAAAATAACAACAAAGTGGAGGCAAAAAAAATTGAAAATGAAAATGAGAATAACTAAAAGCCTTGTCCCTTTCGATGCGCTGGCCAAAGCTGAAAAAAATAAGAATATATTAGCTTTTGTTAAGAGCAAAAATTAAAAATTAAAAAAAAAAAAAGTATGCCAATTGGGATTCGAACCTTGTACATTAAGCATGCCACGCGTAGTTCTTCGCTGAACGCTAAAAATAGAATTTATGAATTAAAAGATAACATCATTAATCACAAATTACTTGCTAGCAGCAGGATTCGAACCTCGAACCTTACGGTTGCTAGGCAGTATGCCTCGCTGCAAGCTACTTGCGCTTAAATTGAAGTTGGCTTTAGTCTATAAATAAGTAATTATACTAAGTAATAAAACTAATGAAACATATTATAAGTTCGCAAGGGCACAAGTCGAGTCCTTCTCCTACAGCTACTTAGAATTTAATAAAAAAATAATAGCTTAATTAATAGATAAATATATATGTTCGCATCAGGGCTCGAACCAGGAACTTCTTGCATGCCTGCCAAATAACTTGAGCTCAGGCTAAATATATACTTCATTTATAAATAACTAATGAGAGAGGGAGAGAGCGATAGATAATAGGTAGCTAAGACCAGGAACTACTTCAACTACCTCACTCCCTCTCGCTCAAGCTAAATTACCTGCAAAGTATGCATATGGTTGCAGCGCGACTGGAACCACGTACAGCTCGCTTGCCAGGCAAAGGCCTTAGCTAAAGGCTACTAGTCGTAAGAGAGCGAAAAAAAAGGAATACAAAGTAAAATTATTTTTATTATTTATTATTCAAAGAATAAAAATAAAAATAATATTGTTTGTTAACTTTTCATTTTTTAAATAATAAAATAAATATTTTATTTCATTTTTATTTTACTTTTTATTCTGTAAATATTAAAATATATATTATATTTTATTTTTCCCCCCCAACTCTCTCCGCTCCCAACAGAGCATTGCTCAGTCGTGCACACTCTCGACCACATTTGTTCGGCTTGTTTGTTTCTTGGTCTGGCGCTCAACGCCAATTCCATAGGTAAACATCAGTAGCTACGCGAAGTGCTTGTCAAACTTTAAAGTTTGAGCAGCAGCAGCAACCCAAAGCCCAAAGCTTGAGCCCAAATATAATTGAAAATTTCCTTTTCTTTCTTTCGGCAAGTTCATGGCGAAGTATTGAAATAGATCGAATAGATAAATAGGTAGAAAAGTTAAATGAATTTAAAGTGGGAAAGGTCTTTTTACCGTTAGGTAAATGTAGGTGTGTAACAGGAAAATGTAGTAAAATTAAGTGGAATAAAAAGAAAGTGAAAAAAAAAATATTAAAGAAATTTAATTTATAAAAAAAGAAAAGAAAATAAAATATATAAAAATATATACATATTAATAATATTTGGAAAAATATTAATGTTGAAAAGATTTATATTTTTTTTGTATACAAAATTTTTTTAAACTTATTTAATAATAAATTTGATAAATTAATTAATAAAAACAATAATAATAAATTTTACGTTTCAAAGTTCTCATTCTAAAAGCATTTTTCGCTTTATGAGCTCAATTTCCAGAAGAGTAATAACTCTTCCAGCGTTTCCAAAGAGATCCTAACTTCATATCTTTAGATTGTCTTAATCAAAAATATGAGAATTTGTGCAATTTACGAACTTTTTTATTGAGTTTTATTTCTGTTTCATTGATTTTAATTACAATTTCTAATTGACAAAACGTGCCTCGACGGCTTACAGGAGCTGTACGTACTCCTTGCGTGTCCTTAAAAATAAAGTCAACCCATTTTACTCTCGCGGCTATTTGAATAAAAATTTGTTTCAATTTTTTTAATTAACTTGTGTCGCTGCGCCCTCTTCTCCTCTCTTCTCTTCTCTTCTCTTCTCCTCTATTCTTCTTTTTGTTCTACTTTTCGGCCTGTTCTGGAAGCCCAACCCTATTCATTTCTTTTTTCGTAACTGATGCGATCTGTGAGGCGCATAAAAACACGCGCTTAAAGGAAATATAAATATATAAAGTTAAAATTAAAAGCACAACAAATGGACTAAATAGCGAACTCTATAATACTCTATATAGAGAATATAAAGCAAAATGATATAGTGATAAAAATGATATTATGATATCATCATACTATGTAATCAACATCAACAAATTTCCTGTATAATAAGAGACCTAAATTAAGGATTCTATTGATTATAATGAAAGTCTTAGTCTTAGTAGAGTTTAGAAAAAAATATTAAATTTACTTAAGATCTCACGAAAAAAGATCTGAGACTCATTTTCTAGCAATTCCTACACATATATGCTTAGCTTACATAAATCTCCCATCAAACTCCTCTCCGTTACATGCTCCATAACACATTGTCCTTAGTCTCTGTGGGAAAGGGTATGCGAAAGTAATTATTGGCACATTTATGCAAAGGCTCGCGCTCGTGCTCAGCTCGCACATGATATTTTAAATACATTTATATACATATACATATATACCACCCATTTATATATATATAATTGCCAGCTAAAATTTATACAAAATCCCCACCTCCCTGTTGCCACTCCCCCTTTTGGCATCTAATGCCCGTCTAATTGCGTCCGTCGCTTGGCTAACAAATAGAGCCCAAACAAAACAAGAAAAAAGTGCGGCAGACGGGTGTGAACGACTGCGTAATACTCTCTTACAGGCTAAATATATTCAATGTAGAATATTATAAATGTTTCTGGAACTAGATTTAGATTGAAAGGTCTTTCTATTGGGTATATCTAACTGATCTGAACTGAGATCTAATTCTATTGCCGGATCTGATGCCTAGCGAATCCTAACTGGTTCCAGCTCTATAAATTTAGAAGTTTGAGTTTCCTTTCAGTAGCCACGCCCTCAAGAGGCTCGCATAAATGATTTTTGAGCTATTTATAGTAGAGGTGGACAACAGCTTAAGTTTCGGCATTGTTGATATAAGTCCTTACCCCATTTGACACGCCTTGAATGGGTGTATTCAAAGAAGTTTAATGCTCCGATCAGACAAGGCTCGACACAGTACATATTCCGCATTTCACATCTCCAGTAAGATACAAGAACCAATATACTCCCTTTACTCAATGCGAACCGGCCTAAGTAAGATGGGAGGTGCTGAGTGGAAGGCGGCGAGGGGGCGGGCGCGCGGTATATTGTGACCCAGCACGCCAAAAACATTTGTAAAAAACTTAAAAATTGCAAACACGTCTTCATTGTTTACAAAATGTCGGCCGGAAACAGGGAAAACTGGGAAAACACGTCAAACGGGGAAATGGGGAAAATGGGAGACCATTTTCGATTCCCCATTGTTGCGAGAGCAGCTCAAGGAAAAAAAAAGAGAAAAATAAAGTTTAAATTTTAATTAAATCATGTTGTACGAAATGATGCACGTGGGAGCAATGGCCCCCCGGTGGTGGTGGGGGCGTGGCAGCCACTTGGGCTTACAGTCAATGATGATGGCCGCGATAAGCGCTCCACTGGGTGTACTCCGAGCTTTAGCCACTGCCTCGACTAAGACTCATCGAGGACTTCGAGGACTCAACTCCTCACGGACATCAGGCAGCACCAGAGAACAAGAGATTTAATAACGCATTTCCTTATATACAAATATAGATATAATAAAAGCTCAATGCTGCGCCTCTTAAATTATATAATTCGCTCACGATTTGCTCGTAAAGCGATTACTGCAGATATTTTTATATGAATTTTAGGAGCTGCTCCTAATGGAGCCGATTGGACATTAACGAAGCGAAGCTTTTCAATATTTGAAGTTGAGCAAAATAGAAGAAAAGTGAATGAAACAGGGGAATGGAACAAGAAATATTTAAATGTAACACTAAAATGAAACTTTAAAGTGAAACAGCGAAGTGAAACAGTGAAGTGAAACAGTGGAATGAAACAATAAACACTAAAATACATATCTAAAGTGAAACAATGAATTGCAACAGCGCAATGAAACAGTGAAGTGAAACATTGAAATGAAACAGTGAAATGAAACGTAAAACATTAAAATACAACACTAAAATGAAACATTGAAGTGGAACAGAGAAATGAAACATTGAAGTGGAACAGTGGAATGGAACTTTAAACACTAAAACGACTAACTAAAGTAATATACTGAAGTGAAACATTGGATTGAAATGATACTCTGAAATGGAACAGTGGAATGGAACATTAAATATTAAAATATAACACTAACATAAACATTAAAATTTAACAGTAAATTAAAGCAGCGCAATGAAACAGAGAAATGAAACAGTGGAATGAAACAGTGGAATAAAACACTGCATATTAGAATCAAATATTAAAGTGAAACATTGAAATGAAACACCAAAGGGAAAATTGAAACCAATTGTCATATATGTAATTCTTCTACAACTATATCTATATACATATAGTTGAAGTATTTTAATGCTCTTCTAACAGTATTAAGATATTTTCTCATAATTCCTGCTGAGATAATTTGTTAGCTGACTATTTGGATTGATAAATCACTTATAGATAGCCAAGTTGCTCCTGCTTAGTTGCAGTGCTCTCACTGCATCAATGCGGACTGCTAATGCGGCCTGCTTCAGCCATAGTTGAGTTCGTTTCATTTGATTTCCATTCCGTTTCGTTTCAGCTGCAACAACTACACCGACACCAACACCGACTCCCACATCGACTCCGACTCCGACTCCGACGCCGACTTCGATTTCGACAGCGACCACTCCGCTGGAAACGCAGTCAACTGTTATAATTTCGTTTAAATCATCTCAGACACCTGCCTCATCTCAACGCCCAGCCTCGCCCACGGACAGCGGTGCTGCGGGGGAGGCGGCGGCGGCGGCGGGGGCGGGGGCACCGCTGTTCGGGGATGAGGCTAGGCAGTTGGATGCTGATGCATCGCCGCTGGTGCCGCCTCCGCCCGGCTATGGCACGCCCACCAATCCGCTGCTGTCGAGCAATGTGCTCAAGAAGGTGGCCAGCTTCTCGGTCGAGAGATCCTCGTCGACGGGCAGCAGCAGCGCTCAGTCGCCAGCGTTAGCACTGGCAGCGCCAGCGCCAGCGCCATCTGGCGACGAGAGGGAGACAACACTGACAGCTACGCAGCTGGAGCACTCGCTGTCCCAGCAGAGCCTTGCCGCGGGCGGCGCAGGGTCGCGGCGCGGCTCGTCTTTTGTGCCGGAAAAGTTAAGCTTCGCTGCATATGAAAAGTTCGAAGGTAAGTCTAGCAAAATATACATTCCCCGCCCACCCCCGCCCCCTCTGCACAGCACAGCGCAACTCAAGCGCAGCCCGGCTTATATATGTATGTATATAAATTTGGATGATTTTTGTACGCTTCACGTTGAGCTTGGCAAATTTTTGCGCCACGTTTGATTGCGTTTCGTTGTTTGCCCAAAGTTAACAATTAGTTGCCCTCTCACTCCTTGGGAAAACAGAAATCAGTTAACCAATCAGAAGACAATGCGTCACTTGACTGAATCATTAGTGGAGTTATTGTAGCAAACGCTTAAAATAACAAACCATTAGTGGCGCCATCTATGGGCGAGCGAAATACATTTATCTGCTTTCAATTTGACTCTAAAGTGCGCTTTAATGGGTACTTTAAACGTAATTTCGTTAATTATTTGCAATTTGTTCATTACAAATCACTTCTGACTCTTAAATCACTAAAATTGCAAAACATCTGCTTGAATAATTGTGTTTTTCACCGTATTTTCTTACAAATTATGCAATTTTTCAACTCAATTCTCTTAAATGTTGCAAAATATTCTTGTAAATACTTAAATTGATATTTCAAAAAGTATTTTATGCTTTAATTGATATTTTAAAAATATTAAAAAAGTATTTAACCAACATCCTTCGAGCCGGATTTGAACCAGCGACCTATGGATTTCTACATGTTGCATGTCACTCTACAGTCCACCGCTCTACCAACTGAGCTATCGAAGGTGTATGAACAGTGCGTGGCTTGATTGCCAATATAAGCGAAGCGAGTTTCTGCTTTCGTTTAGCTCTATGAATTTTAAATAACATTTTATGGAAATTCAGCAGAAATGTTGGTTGTTGTCTCTTTCTGTGAGCTAAAATTAGCTTAAATTCAAGCATGAATAAATCATTGATAAGAAGCAGTATAATAAATGAAACGAAAATATAAATTAAATGCAGAGCTAAGCAGCTGAGCTAAAAAAAAAGAAAGAAATAAAAATTGAATGAATTATTAAATATATTAAATATTTATAAATTTATTAAATTAATAAAAGAAAAATTTATGAAATTTTAAAATTCAATAATAAATTTAAAGAAATAAGTCTAACATGATTTAAATACGATTATAAAAAATTAAAAAAAAAGAAATAAAATATAAAATATATGAAATATATATATAATATATAAAAATAATTTATAAAATTTATAAATAAAAAAAAAAACATAAAATAAATAAAATAGAAAATATATAGAATATAAATATATAAAATACAAAATATATAAAAATAAATATAATTTTTTTTTTTAATTTTTAAATTTATAAAATCTAAAATTTAAAAAAATATATGTATATATTTATTTTCATATATTCTCAAAGTTTGTATATACCAAATTAAATATGTTAATCTCATAAATTTGTTGACATTTTTGTAAAACTTCATAAAATCCCTTCCTTCGCATCGCAACTGCCCTTCTATTTGCTTCACAATTTCGTCAACTTCCCGGCAATTTGTTCCGTTCTTCATTTATTTCAAGAATTCGTTCGACTTCTATTTACGTTTATTTTGGCCGTAAGTTTGCACGCTGCTTAGCTGCGGCTGACAGCGCTTATAACTTACGGCTATGCAAATTCTTTGAGCTGCGCGCGCCCACGTCTTGCCCCACGGGCATAACATTTTATACGCAGCCACGCCACGCCACGCCCAACGCCCAACCTAGCTGATTGTCGCGTTTTTGATTAAAGTTTCCAAATTTCGTTGCATACTTTTGGGCGGCGGCTTTAAAATCGAATTGCCTGAAGTTTTTTAGGCGCTGCAGCCAAAAAAACAGGCGTCTGCCATGCCCCCCTCCCCCCTCTCCTCCGCTTTCTGGCAAATAGTTGACGCAATTTTTGTGGCCCGTTAGGCGTCAGTTTTTGCTATTGCGCGTGGGCCACGCTAATTGGTTGCAAGTTTCTGGCCTCCTGCCGGCTCCTGCTGCTTGCCGCTGCTGCCACATCACGAGTCGCATCAGCGTCTGCCGCAAATTAATGCAAACAAACATTTTAACGCCTCGCTGCACAAACAACAAAAGCGTTCCGGCTTTGCCACCGCCACCGCCACAGCCACTGCCACGCCCACAGCTACTGCCCCTCCCTCTCTCTCTCTCTCTCTCTCTCTCTCTCTCGTTGCATTGAAATCCAACGCAATTTGCTGTCCTTCGCATCTTTGAGCCATCTTGCTCCTGCTCCTGCTTCACTCCGATCTCCTCCTGCTTGTCAGTTTGTCTGAAGTGGCCATCAATTCTTCCTTTGCTGTCGTTTTTGTCGCGGCCACCGCCGCCTTCGTCCCGCACAGAAAATCTGATTTATATGCCCGGCAACGTCGCGTTGCCCACCGAAAGCAGCTGCCGCTGTTGCTGCTGCTGCAACTAGCGAATAGTGACTGCTATTCGCAACCACATCCGCAACCACATCCGCATCCGCATCCGCTGGTCCCCCAACAATGTTTGGGCAACGCGTAATGAAACAATATTTTGGTAGACGGATATAGCGCTCTCAAGTTGGCTGGTCTCGGCTTAAGCGAATGAAGAGCTAGAGATGCGGCTCCAACTGCTCGATAGATACCCTGTAAATTGCGTGTGTCGAGTGTGTACTGTTCAGAAATTACGCAAATGAACATAGCATTGATGCTCATCGACAATCTTTGTAGTACAGCTTATATACAATTTATCGATAACTATCGATATACATATTAATATGATTGTCAGAGCTACTGCTAGTTATTTTGATATATATTTGTGTATATAGCATTGGCATAACTACTTCAACCATTTCCAAATATCGATAACTACCATAATTATCATTTATCGATTTATATCAATGCGTATAAAACTTTCTTTCTTATATGACATTATCATGCCTACTTCAACCATTTATATATATTGATAACTGTAGCCTTTTTCATTTATCGACATATATATCGATGCTTATAATACTCTTAATGGAGCTGCACGCTCCACATATCGATAACAGTTTTTGATTGACATGCAATTTCTAGCCAATAGTCCAAACACTTGTTCCAGGGTATCTGCTAGCCGTGCTGCTGCCTTTCAGGCTGTCGCTCTTGCTCTTGCTCTTGCTCTTCCCAGTGCTTTGTGGTCTCCTGTGTGCAACGTTTCATTTTCAGCGCTTTGTTGTCCGTTGTTTGGTGCGAAAGTGTTTGGGCTGTCTGCGTTCGCATCGCATCGCGACGTCAGCGTCAGCGTCGCCGTCGACGCGTTTGTCCGTTGATGAATGCAGCGCATGCATGCGTGCAGCGTCACGCCTCCCCTACCAGCTGCAATCGTGCCACGCCCCCTGCACTAGCAGTCCACTTGGCCGGGACAAGCGAAGCAGTTATGCAAATTTGTTGGCCAACGCTTTACGCGGTCTCATCAAAAGTTGCCAAACGCTGGCGACGACACATCTACCCGATGGCAACATCCTACCCCACCTTGCGGAGAGCTGGCCACAGGCAATGCCTCGCCTCGCCTCGTCTCGCCTCGCCTATCATTGGCGTCCGCTTATCAGCTTTGATTACATGAGCCTAATGATCACCGTGCGGGTTTTCTGGGGTTTTGATGGCGGTTTCGCCTTTGGATTTATTGCGTTTTGATTTGAACTACGGCGTAAAAGTAGTTAAAATTAGTCCGGAACTAGTTCGCTGAAAGTTAAAATATAATCAAATGAGAATCATATAAAAAAATATAATAATATAATAATAATAAACAGAACTCTACTAGTTCAATCTGACTACAATTTGTTAAATGAACTTTTGAACTAGTTCATAAATGGAACTTCCTTTAAAATGTTCAGTTTTCGACAACCTATTCTTTAAATTTTTAAAAGATAGATAAATTGCTTAATTTTAACTAAATGAACTAAAGAACTAGTTCATAAAACTAGTTCCACAAGTTTTTTTGTATGTATTATTTATATTTAAACATGAGCTATAAATCATAGACTGTTAAAATTGTCAGCTCATTAATGAATCAAATGAATTAGTTCATTAAAGTGGTTCCAAACATGTTTTCAGCGATGTCATGGTCATTTGTCATAGACTCTTGATAAAAAGTTGAGTTTTCGCTTATCTCTGACGTTAACATTTAGTGCAAGCTCTCTCTGCCTCTCTGCCTCTCTCTCTGCCTCTCTCCCTCCCTCCCTATCTGCCTCTCTTTTTCACCTGCTTTCTAATCAAAGCGACTAGCGTAGTTCTTATATCAGTTGACTGTCCTAACTATCAGTTACAATGCCTTAACTTATTTAGGCCTCATAATGACTAAACACTTCAAAATGGCGGGGGGATATTAACTGAATAATCAATATGGATTAATCAAAACTCAAAAAATCGATTTGCAGCGCAATTTCTTGTTCAACTCTTTTGCTTAGCTTCAATTTAGAAAGCAGAAAGCCTGAGCAAATCACTCAAAATTGTTAGTTTCATTATCGAATCAAGTTATCTGAGATTAATTCTCGTGGTATCAGAGTTCATTTGTAAATGAGTCAGTTCTGTGAACGAGTTCTGACGCATTTTCACATGGAAATCTGGACTAAATTGGAAATCAATAGCAGACGTCTGACCCATAAATTTAGGCATATGATTCAATTGCTAACAGAATTAAGAATATTGGACAAACAGGTGGGGTAGGCTGAGAGAATACCCTGTTATTGGAATTTTGCTAAACTTTCGATATATATCGAGATATAAGAATACAGCTTGAATGAAGCTTTATTTCAGCTTGATTTGATAGCTGATCTGATAGCTCATGGAGCGAGGGGAAGTAGAGGGGAATATAGATTCTACTTGTTCATCGATATATATCGATTAATGGAATAGAGCTCATATTAAGCTTTATTTTAGTTCGATTTCAAATTATATCTGATTTGAAGTTTATGAACCGAGGGGAAGCAGTAGGAATCTTGATTTTGCTGCTTATCGATATATATCGATTTATGCTTATATAAGAATATAGCTCGAATGAATCTTTAAAGTTTGCTACTCTTAGTAAAACTAGATTGTAATCAACTTTTTAAAAATACAGGGTGTATACTATAGGCCAAAACTTGCAGTTGCTGTTATCGGACCGTGACTGATAAGCCAGCGACCTTGCCAGGGCGTTCGGGAACTGCACTTCCCGAGCTGTTTGCTGCTCTACCGCTCTAGCGACATAGAAATCAAGGTAGGGCTATGGGTGCCACACAGCTGGCAGTTATCAAGAGCGAAAACAAAACGAAACCCGAGCGTTGACTCGCACAACTTGTTGTTGATAATATTTGATAAGTGTCGACACTTTTAATTTTGTCCGGGCGAAAAGTAGTGAATGACTAAATTGCGAGGCAACAGTCAACAGTCAACAGTCAACAGCGCGCTTCAGTTGCAAATAGTTTCGAGTTTTTCTCTCTCACTGTCTGTGTCAGAAATATGTCCAGCAGCCCGGGCATAAAGCTGGACCTGAGCAACGTCTGGTGTCCGCTGCTAGCCAGACGTGTTCCACAGTTGGAGGAGCATCAGCAGCAGTCGCCGCCGCCGCCGCCGCCACCGGAGCATCACGTGCCAATTAGTGTGCCAGATTGTGGCATTATGTGGCATCAGCCGGATGAAGAAGCTTTCAGCGTTGCCCAGTCAGCGCCCGCACATTATCTTCGGCTAATGTCAATGGCGGGCAAACGCGTGCAACTCGCACGCGCTAAGCCCCAGCCAACACCTGATGTCGCCCTCCATTGGCCAGCGGCAGAGGCAGCCTCCGCCGTGAAGGCTTCTGCTCCCCGCCGTAGTCTCGCGCTTAGCATTAGTGTTCACATTGTCAGCGTTCGGTTTGACCCATACGCGCTTTATCCGCAGCTGGCAATGGCCATTGCCGATGTGCCCTTGCCCATTGCAGTTCCAGTTCACGTTCCAGTTCCAGTTCCCGCCACCGTTCCCATCGCTACTCCTACTACCGCTCTCTCCACAGCGACACGCGCTTACTGCCAGCGTAAGTTTTATTTGCTATACACTAAACTAAGTTGAGGTATTTGACTTATGCTGTGGAGTTTGTGATTACAGCAGGGGCGGGAGTATGAGATAAGAATAGTCTGTATACGACTCATTGGACTAGATTTTTAGGTCCTGAGGTTATCTGAGCAATTATTCATTTCCAAACTCAAACGCTGATTTTTTTTATTTTTATACATTTTTATTGACATTTTCATTAATTTATAGCTCTCCAAATTTAATTAAAATTTTTAAAAATTTTTTATAAATTTTTTATGTTAAAAATTTAATATTTAGATGCATGTTAGCAAGGTAAAGCCTAAGAAGGTTCATGGAAAAGCGAAAATTAAAAATTTATACAATTTTGATTCAACTTAGCTTTTCTTTTCATGCTAGTTAAAATATAATGGAAATCAGATATATTAAAATTAAATCAAAAATAGTTCTTAATAACACAGAAGTCTATAGAATATACAAAATTTTAAGAATGCCTTAAAAACATTTGGAAAATACATACTATTTGACATAAGTTTTCAAATTTGTACAAATTTTGTAGTATTTTTTAAAATAAATTGAAAAACTAAAAAAAAAAATACGTTGCATAGTAAAGTTTGTTTATAAAATCTAAATATTAATTATAGAAAATATTGAAAATGCTGGGAAAGTGTAGTATAGAAAATTTAATGTTCAGCTTATATTCAGTATTATCTTCATATATATTTTTATATATTTTTGCTGCAAATCTTATCAGTCAATCATTGATTGAAGCTTTCGGTATTATTTGACAGTCAAATGCTAAGACTAACTCCACATCTAACCGTATATATAAACACCTCTTTTTTGCAGTTCTACACGTTAGATAATGTCACTGCTTCACCTTCGTATCAATTGTCAAACATTTGCATTGAATAACTGATAACTGATGATAAGGCAGAGTATTCGCTCATTGGGGGTATCTTATCTGGGCTTAGTTCATTTTCGTTTCTTTGGCCAACACTTAAATTTATTTATGCCTAATATTTTTGGTAGCCAACACGTCTGCAGGCAGACGCCCACCGCCCACCCACGCACTCACCCTCCTCTAGACTGACCCGCTGCCTCCTTCCCTTACTTTTTTCGACTTTTTCTGCTAACGCACACATGCATAAATCATTGTGTCTCGGCCTCAACATGGGGCTTCCAGCCGCAGCTGTGTCCAAAGTTTATATGTTGAGCCCCCAACCGCCAACCGCCCCCCCTCTCGGCTTTGATTGTACACACAATAGACGCAGTCGAGACCTTGACTCCCACAAATTTCGAACTTAATCAGTTTAGCGTCCATTGTATTAACTTATTTTGTGCAGCACTGAATATATAGAAAAATATATATATGAAAATTGGTAAAGGGAAGCAGATGAGGGTAAGCTGTGGAACGAAGAGAAAATAGATTATTTTAATTTATTTTTAATGCATACATTTTTAGGTGAAATTTTAGGAAATTAAAAAAAAATATTAATATAGGTTGAAGTATTTTTTGACCTTATATTCATAATAGAAATACAGTAAAAGTTCCCATGGACGAACCGATCTGTGAAGAGATATATCAGGCATAGGTCTAATGCCCGATAAATTTGCCATGCCTGCCATGGGCGTAGTTATATCTACTCTATATTCTTAGTCTTCTTCATGTTAAGGGATATTTATAGTAAGGAGAGCACGACTACTAGATACCCTGCTTGAAGTGTAGAGATAATGGATTATTGAATCTAGAATATGTTAAGTATTGGACAATCTAGGCCAATAGATCAATAAATACATATTAATCTAATATTATATTAATTGTTTATATTTTTAAAAATATTTTTTCTTAAATTTGTTAATATTTATTCAACTTCATCTCATTATGTTCCATCTCTCGCTCTGCTTGCAGGTCAAATGCTGATCAAATGGCTCATATCAACGCTGCAGAACAGCTCCGCCCTAAGCACTTTGGGTCAGGAATCTCTGAATGCGATTACGCTGCAGTTCTGTCAAAATCTCAAATATGTCGGCGTATTGAAGCAGATCTCCAACGAGCAGCAGCAGCAGCAGGATGCGCCGTCCGGCTTTAGCGTAAGTTCAATGAACCCAAACTTCTCTCCCTCCCTCGCTCTCTCCCTCTCTCTGCTGTCTCTGCTTGAACGGGAAATTGGTCAGCGAACGGAAGTTGTCACGCCGTGCTAACGGAAATAGAGAGACAGCCTCTGCGCCGCCACGCCCCACTCCGCCAGGGCTTGCGTAACTTAGTTGGGCCAAGTCATTAGCTATTGATAAGCTATGAGGCAGCAGCTCAAGTTGTGCCAACTGCTCCCAGGCTACCTCGCACACTCTCTCTCTCTCTCTCTCTCTCTCTCTCTCTGTTCAGTGCCTCCTCTTCTTTCTCTTATGCATATTCTAAAAATTCTTTGCTTTAAAACTTGAGCGCAAAAATGAGCCGCAAAGTTGTGCCCGGAAATTAGCAATTCCATTGCCAGTGCAAATCGCAATGCACTTTCATTTTAGCCTTTGCCTGGCTGTACATGTCAGCTGCATCAGCAGCAGCTGCTGCTCTGCCGCTGCACCCTCAACATCGCCCGCCTCCACTCCCCGCACCTGTCGCTCCAGCTGCGTCTCGGCTCCTGCCCCTGCCCCTGCCCCTGCCCCTGCCCCAGCCCTGCAGCTGACGAGCCTGCAAGTGTCAGAACTTGTTAAAACTTTGCCGTCAACTTTTCAGCTCTCACTCTCGCTCTCTCTCTCTCTCTCTCTCTCTCTCTGTGCTTCTCTTTCTATTAGATTTGAACTGCCCAGCAGTACAGCAGCGTTTTCTAGACTTTCTATACACTGTTTAGAAAAAAGAAAAGGAGTATATCAGTGATATGAGAAGAGCGTATGGTAGTTGGATTTGATTCTTAAAGCAGAAATAACTGACCCTTAGCACGTATATAGCTGGCAAAGCTTAGCAGGTAGAATCTATTTTAGGGAATGATAATATTTATCATACATATAACACTTTGAACACTATTTATCATACATATAACACTTTGTATGCCACTTCGTATAACACTTGTATGACATTTCGTAAAACAACACTTCGTTTAACACATTGTATACCACTTTTGTATAACACTTTGTATAACACTTTTTATGACACTTTTATATAACACTTTGTATAACACTTTTGTATTACGCCTGACACTTTGTATAACAGTTTGTATAACAGTTTCGATGTAAATTTATCCGTCAGTGTATAGTACTTTCGTATAACACTTTGTTTAACACTTTTGTATTACGCTCGACACTTTCTATAACAGTTTCGATGTAAATTTATCGCTCGGTATATAGCACTTTCGTATAACACTTTGTATAACACTTTTGTATCATGTATGCTAATTTGTATAACAGCTATTACAGCTCTTTCTATAACACATCCGTATAATACTTTGTATTACTTTAAATTTCAACCACATCGCTAAAATATCTTAAGCAGAGCTAGTTCGAAAATCGAATCTGATCTACACTCACAGTTTGAGAGTCACTTCAGCTGAAATTTCGCTCTGCCAACAGAGTATCGCGCCAATCACAGCTGCAACCAAACTAAAGCAAACGTTTTTTTCTGCTTTGCTAAATTATGAAATCCAAAGAGTTGACTGCCGCCCGCTGGGCTGTCCGAGGCGTGGGCCGGGCGGCGGGGGGGGCGTGTCTTGCAGTTGCAGCTGTGTGTGTGTGCGCTTCACGCTCAGCGTGCGGCTGACTAATGGACTATGTAATACGTTTGCTTTTTTCGGACAAGGCTAGACGAGAACAAGAACAAAAAAAAAACAGTTCAAAAGCTTTAATTGCTGGTTAACCAAAAGGGCACGCCCACAGCTTGCAACGCCCACGAAAGCAAAGAAAAAATGTCAAACAGAGAGAGAGAGAGGGAGAGGGCGGGAATTATACTAGCAACTAATCAAGCACTCGTCCGTGTGCTCGAAAAATTAGTTTAGGCCAGAAACAAGGAAAAAGTTTTTGCCACAACAGCTTAGCCTCGGAATCCCTCAAAGGCAGGGCCGACAACAGCGTTAAGTGATTTTCTATGTGATGATACTTGAGCTCCACAGATTATGATATCACAAATTTCTGCGTGCCTGGCGTGTGTCCTGGCGTGTCCAGTGTCCACTGTCCAGTGTCCTGCGTGTCCGTTGTCAATGCGCGCGTCATCAAGTTTTTGGGCAACAGGCCAGAAACAGCTTCCAGCTTAAGCTAGATTTCTCTCTCTCTCACTTTCTGACTACCCGCCCTCCCTCTCTCTCCCTCTCTCCATCCCCTCGCAGTTGCAGCTCATTGAAAGTTTCGTGCGTTTTTATTACTTTGTGGCAAGTTCGGCGTTTATTATTCTTTTGTGTGTATGGCGCATCGCCAAGTGGGTCGAGGCAAGCGCCAACTTTGGCCACCCCAGCGGCACTTTTAAGCGCAGCCAAACGTAAATAGTTTGCATTACAGGGTATTAGCTGTGCTGCGCTCTGCTTGAGGGAGCAAACAACTTGATAACTGATTAGAAAACTCATTTAGGGGATTTCTTCAGATTTAATTTAGCCGGAGAGATGCTTTAGTGAAGGATTATGTGTTTTATAGCCTGAAGTTAGTGAATATGGGCATATTGGCTTTGTGTAACAGGCCGAAGAAGGCGTGGCAGATGCCATAAAGGATAGATATGAAGACGAGCTGAGTTGAACTGGGAATGTTCGTCTATCTGTGCGTCCCTCCGTTCGTCTATCCGTCCGTTTGTCTATCTGTTCGTTCGTCTATCCATCCGTCTAACGGTCTGTCCGTCTGACTGTTCGTCTATCCGTTCGTCCATTCTATCCTATATATCGATCTGTTCGTTCGTTCTTCCTTCCGTCCATCCTTTCGTCCACTGGTCTATCTGTCCGACTGTGTGCCTATCCGTCCGTCTGTCCGTTCGTCATTCCGTCTATCGGGCTATGCTTCCGGCTGTTCGTTTATCCGTCCGATCTATCCATAGCTCTGTTCGTTTGTCCATCTGTCCAGCCATCGGAGTTCGTTTATCTATCTGTCCGTCTGTTCCTCCGATCCTGTCTGTTTCTATCCATCTGTCTTCTTTCATCTGTCCCTTCAGCCATCCATCCGTTCATCAGTCTGTCCCTCCGTTCTTCCATTGGTCTCCCTGTCTGTCCTTTCCTATGCTAAAGCCTAAGCTATATTCAGAACTAATTCGTCTATCCGTCCATTTTCCTACATAAACAAAATTCTCAAGTGAAACGCCTCAACTATTTCGAGTACTGCCCAAACTGTGGTTGCGCCGCGTCTCACCAAACACTTGGCTTAATGCCACGAAATGCAATTAAAAATTGAAATTCAATTATGTGGCGCCATTTCACAGTCACACACACACACACAGTTAGACACCCTCTCTCACACACACTCCCACACCCACTCAGCCACACACAATCTCCGCTAATCATTTAGAGCTGATGAGGCAACCAATTGGGATGACGAATGCATGCAAAGTGCCACAGCTGAATCTGACCCTGCCCTTGCCACTACCTCTCTCCTCCCCCTCTCTCTCTCTCTCTCTCTCTCTCTCTGTGTGTGTGGGCGCAGTGCCGTGGTCACGTTATCGCACTTGACGCCATTTGCTCAAGTGTTTGCACTTTGGCGGTGCCAAACAATTTGCATTCTGTCGCATTTCAAGCCAATCCCCAAAACTCAAACCCAAACCCAAACCCAATCGCAATCCCAGCTCAACTTTGCTCGCTGCTGCAGCGCTCTCTTCGCTGCTGCCAACAATTCTAATCTCAAGCCAAAACCCAACAAAAATCTCACGCATGACAATGCAAAATAGCTAAAAGATGCAAAAACTAAAGCAGAGCCAAGTGCTTAAAAAAGAAAGACATGTGAAGCAACAACGAATTTTGAATGCGCTTACAAATATACGATATAAAAGAAAGGAAAATTTAAAATAAATAGGAGTTAGAGAGTAACACAGGACAAAAATATTCCCTTTAAAAATTAAAATAAAAATTTAAAATAAATAGGAGTTAGAGAGAAACACAGGATGGGCACTAAATATAAAATATAAATGCAAATTAAAAATTTAAAAATGTAAAATAAATAGGAATAGCAATAGTTAGAGATAAATATTATGAAAAATTAGAAATCCAGTGAAAAATATATTCGATTTAATTTATTAAAAAAATAAAGTAGGAAATAAATTTTAAATAAATTTTATTGCTAGAAATATAATTATAAAAAAATTACATATATAAAAAAAAAAATATATATATATATATATTGGAAAATATTCAATTAATAATATTTTTAGAATTTAATTTTGTTTTTTTCTTATTTTTTGGGTTATATTTTATTTAAAATTATTTGTTTTATATTAATAAACGTAAAAAAATATATATAATTTTTCTGCTTAAAGTTTTTTTTCTATTTAAAACTAAAAATAATTTTTGGTTATTTATTAATTGTCTGAATTTAGTAGAAATTTGCGCTAAAATCCTTCTTTAAGAATAATGCGATAGATAGAAAATTTGAAATCGAATCCATGAAACTCTTGGAAATTCGAGAATTGGAATAGTTTCTGAACAGAGCTCAGGGACCTGATAATATTAGAACGCCTGAAGGCCTTTGTCGCTCTGGCTTAAAACAAATTGTTATTTAGAATTAATTCTTGGTAACAATAAAAAAAAAAAAAAAAAAAAAAAAATAAAAATAAAAAAAATATTAGAAAGAATGTGAGGAAGACATATCTTATTATATTTCATTTTGTAAACTGAAATTAATATAATTAATATGATACTATAATTTTTATAGATAGAGCATAGTTAAAGCGTCGCCTAACTTTCAGGATCCTTATCTCAAATCCTTTTAAATACCTCAAAGCAGGTCATGAAAAGTCAAGAAAACATTAATTTTATATTCTTAAAGATCAACAAATATAATAATAACTATATATTATATATATATAAAAAACTAACTGCTAAAAAAAGAAAAAATATAAAAGTTCATGACAACAAACTTTGTCAGCAAGATAAAATATTTGCCAGCCAGCTAGCTGCCAGCCCAGCAGACTTCAGCGAACTAGACTGCATTGCTTAGTTTATTGCGAGTTCAGTTTGACTTTTTGTGTGTGAAAAGGTATAAAAACTGTCAACCTGTGCTCCCAAGTGGGCGTAGGGGTTGCGTGTGGGCATGGGCGTGGCACGGCAACAATGACATGTGCACAAATTTTAGAAGAGATGAGCTTTAGACACTTCAACACTCTGAATGTGTGTGAGTTGGTGTCGAGGGAGCTGGCTTTTAAGCTCTTGAGAAGCAGCTGCAAAAAAGAGAGAGAGAGACAGACAAACAGAGAGAGAGAGAGAGAGAGAGGGGAAGAGAGAATTGCACTCGAGCTGCAATTAGAAGTCAATGGGCTAATGCAAGATGATCTGCTTTTTGCCAGCTTTTTTCCGCTTATTTATTCCGACTTTTTGTTTACTTGCAGCCCTATGAGATGTACCAGTGGACGCATACGGAGCAGCCGACGACGTCGCTGCCGCTCACACCTGGCAAGCTGGACAAGGTGACGGCGTGGCCCTTCTCGAGCACGCCCTCAGTGCAGAAAGCCCACTACGAGGGCAGCTCCACGCAGACGGACAGCCAGAAGACGCTGCAGCAAATCCTGCGCAAGCGCCTGCTCAACTGTGCCACCTTGGCCGAGGTCCATGCGGTGGTCAATGAGCTGCTCAGCAGCGTCGATGAGCCGCCGCGTCGCCCGTCCAAGCGCTGCATCAATCTCACCGAGCTACTCAATGCCAGCGAGGCGACCATCTATGAGTACAACAAGCCGGCGGAGAGCAGGAGCTGTGCGGATGCGGGCTGCCAGACGGACGAGGAGCCGCTGTGTCAGGGTCCGTGCAAGTGTGGTGCAGCGACAGAGCCAACAGCAGCTGCGCCGCCACCACCACCGCCTCCGCCACCTCCGCCGCCGCCGCCTCCTCCGCCGGGCATGGCGGCTGGAGTTGCACCACCGCCTCCGCCGCCACCACCACCAGGCAGTGGGGGTCCACCGCCGCCACCGCCACCAGCGCCCTCGTGTCCAGGCAATATGCCACCACCACCACCCCTGAGCACCTCCAAGTCGGGCTCGTCGCTGGCGCCCGCACCACTGCCGGATCCCGCCGAGGGCAATTGGTTCCTACGCACATGCAGTAAGTCCACCGGATGACCCTAGACGAAGTCTTTGACCAACTCTCTTCCCATTCCCCATTCCAGTTCAGCGCAAGAGCGCCGTCAATCCGCCCAAGCCGATGCGTCCGCTGTATTGGACGCGCATCGTCACCGCTGCTCCGCCCGTGCCGCGTCCCCCATCCGTGGCCAACTCGACGGATAGCGCGGATAACAGCACCAGTTCGCCGGAGGATCTGCCAGCCGTGCCCGCTGCCCTGCCGCCTGCTGCTGCGCCCAGCAAGGAGATGTGGACGGAGATCGACGAGACGCCGCTGGATAACATCGATGAGTTTACGGAGCTCTTCTCGCGGCAGGCCATCGCTCCAGTGAGCAAGCCCAAGGAGCTGAAGCCGAAGCGCGAGAAGTCCATCAAGGTGCTCGACCCGAAGCGGTCGCGCAACGTGGGCATCTTCTCGCGGAGCCTCCACATGCCCACCAGTGAGATCGAGCACGCGATTTACCACGTGGACACCTCAGTGATTAGCCTGGAGACGCTGCAGCAGATCAGCTTCATGCGCGCCACGGACGAGGAGCTGCAGCGCATCAAGGAGGCCGATGGCGGCGACATACCGCTCGATCTGCCGGAACAGTTCCTGCGCGACATCTCTCTCATATCCATGGCCAGTGAGCGCATCTCGTGCATTGTCTTCCAGGCGGAGTTCGAGGAGTCCGTCACGCTGCTCGTACGCAAGCTGGAGACGGTCTCCCAGCTGTCGCAGCAGCTCATCGAGAGCGAGGATCTCAAGCTGGTCTTCTCCATCATCCTAACGCTGGGCAACTACATGAACGGGGGCAATCGACAGCGTGGCCAGGCGGATGGCTTCAATCTGGACATTCTGGGCAAGCTCAAGGATGTCAAGTCCAAGGAGTCGCACACCACCCTGCTCCACTTCATTGTGCGCACCTATATCGCCCAGCGGCGCAAGGAGCTGACCCTGCCCGAGATGACGCTGCCCATACCGGAGCCTTCGGACGTGGAGCGAGCTGCCCAGCTGGACTTTGACGAAGTGCAGCAGCAGATCAAGGATCTGAACAAGAAGCTAATGGGTGAGTGGGACATGGATGCTGTGAATAACTGCAGATTACTAATTCAGAGTCATTCTAATCCTTGCAGCTTGTAAACAGACTACGGAACTGGTGCTGCGCGCATCCAGTGAACATCGGGAGCCTTTCAAGTCCAAAATGGAGGAGTTTACCGCCAGCGCTGAGAAGTCGGTGGCTAAGCTGCGTCAGCTGATCGATGAGTGCCGGGATCTCTTTTTGGAAACCATGCGCTTCTATCACTTCTCCCCCAAGGGCTGCACCCTGACCTTGGCTCAATGCACGCCCGACCAGTTCTTTGGTTATTGGACGAATTTTACCAATGATTTTAAGGACATTTGGAAAAAAGAATTTACTGTTCTCAAGAACGAAATGTAAGTGTGAAATCGAAAAGAGATCCTCCCGCCAGATGCGCTGCTAACTGTTTTCTCTCTCTTAATCCTTTAGTATCAAAAAGCCGAAGCAATCGGCGGTGGAAAGTCGCCGCGATAGCTCCAATAAGGATCGAACTTCGTGCAAAGCTCGTGTGAGACGCAGCAAAAACTAGTTGTTAGTCCAAAATTAGCCGTACATTTCGTTTAAGCTTAACAATAAACAAATCAAGCAACTCCTCGCACCATTCAAAATCACTCAAAAACATTTCTCAATTTCAAATCAATCCAAAAATAAGAAAAAAATGCGCCAAATTTACAACACACTTTGCAACACTGCAGGGCTAACACGTTAAGTGAATTATAGTTATCGGCCGGCCGCCACACTTGGGTAAACAATCAACAATAATTTTTGTTTAGTTATCGAAATTGGAGCTATCGGGCGACCGCCACCGCCGCCACATTTTATCGTTTAACCAAATTGAGTAAACAAAAACCTGGCGCTCCGTAGAAGAATAAACTCAATTATATTTATAATATGTCGCATCCAAATACAACGCGGCGCAAGCATGTGCTCAAGGAGATGATGGAGGACGACTACTCCCTGCCCACCGAACAGCAGCAGATCGTACGCGTCGTCAGCAGCCGAGGCAACAATCTGCACGAGGTGGAAGCGGCGTCAGCTGAGAATTTTCTAGGTGAGATCAGGAGCGGTCATTATATATGCTCTTTGACGTTTTAGTAATCGGTATGTCTTGCAGTCTCTATGCCCAACAAGTTCCGCAAGAACGTGTGGGTGAAGCGCGGCGATTACATCCTGGTCGAGCCCATCGAGGAGGGCGACAAAGTGAAGGCGGAAATAAGCAAAATACTAACGAGCGAGCACATTAAAGAGTACACAAAGGCCGGCGTATGGCCGGAACGCTTCGCTAAGAAGGCGACGACGCCGAGCACCAAAGAGGAACATTCCCCCGCCTCCGATTCGGACAGCGATGATCCGCTGCCGCCCAATACGAATCGACCTGTGATGGATGAGCATGAGGAAGAGGAGGATACGGACACGGACGAGAGCAGCGCTGAAGACTGAAGATGAAAGAAGAATTCTGATTCTACATTTGATTGTGCATTACAAAAAGTTTAGCTAATGTATATTTTTTAACGAATTATTTTTCCCTCGCAATTGTTGTAACAACAAATTAAATGATGATGTACGTACAAAAATAATAAAAAAAAAGAGAGATTTAAGAGAAAGAAATGTAAAATAAATTAAAATTATATAAGGAACTAGTAAGCAATCGGTTTACTATCTGACCGTACGTACATGCAACCAGAAGCGGATAGGAAAATAAAAATAAAATATAAATACATAAATTATTGTTTCTTTAATTGTTGTTACGTTTGTTGCGGCTGCGTCCACTGCGATGCTTGCAAAAAGCTGAAAGCTAGAGATCTCTGTGGCCTATAAAGCGTGTTGTGGCGACGGCGGTGCTGGTGGGTTGCTCCCCAACACTCCTACTCCTGTGCATCACAAATTTCAATGTTCTCCTTGTGCTCCTCTTCCTCCTCAGTCTCTGGCAGCTTAGTAGGCGACTGCGACTGCAGCTGCTGCTGCTGCTGCACTGCTTCGTGCTTGGACTCCAGCGCCAGAGTCGAAGGCCTGGGCTTCGTGAAGGGAAAATTGCTGAGGTCCTCGAATTGCGGCGTGTGCACAGCAATCAAATCCGTTTGCGTGGAGCTCGTGTCGCGGGGCTCAAAGTTGTGGTCGACGTCGTCGTTGTCCGAGCAGTTGTGGACGTGCTTCGTCAGAGCATCCTGCGGCAAGTTGCAGACCATGGTCAGGCAGTTGACGATGGTGCCAATCGAGCTCTGCAGCTGTTGCACCTGATCGGTAAGCATTGTGCAACGCTTAGCCAGATCGTTGACAACAGCCGTCGAGTTCTGGTCGAGGCACAGTTGCGACTGGTTACCCATGCTGTTGTTGCTGCTGCCCGCGTCCTCCGGATTCGGGCAGTGCTCGCCACCCGCTTTCGGATCCACCTGCATGGTGGACACCTTCTTCCACAGCGCGTTGATGGCCTGCATCTGCAGCTGTTGTATCTTGCGCTCGTTCTGCAGCTGCACCTTGGTCATAAGCATATCCTTGTTGAGTTTGCTACAGAGAGAGAGAGAGAGAGGAGAGAAGGTCCTTTATATAAATTGATATATAGATGGATGTGGCACCTACTCTATGTACTCGTGTGTGCGCTGTTTGTGCAGCTTCTCGGCAATGTCCTTGTTTTTCTTGCGCGTGTGGTAGCCGCGCCACATCTTCTGTATGGTCACGGCCGAGGACTCAGTCACGTGCTCTATCAGCCGATCGGCGCAGTTCAAGTTGTTGTCCAGCTGCTGCTGCTGCTGCTGCGCGCGCTCTGCCGCCATCTTGCGTATGGTCTTCAGCTTGTCCACGTTGATCAGCTCGCCGTCCTCATCCGTGCTGAAGTCGCCAGCGTCTGTTGTGGTGCTGACTGAAGTCGAGTTCAGCTGCTGCTGCACCTGTTGTTGTTGTTGTTGCTGCTGCTGCTGTTGTTGTTGCTGCTGCTGTAGGCGCTCCATCTTGCGTGGACTGCTTGTGGGGCTCTGCATGCGTCGCTGCTGTGGACTGCGCACGCGCGGCAAATTTAGTTTGTTGTCTGACAGTGGGTACATAATGAAATATAAATTTGAAATACAATCGATTTGAAGAGAGCCCCCGAGCCTGGCTACCTTTGTTCTTGTTGCCTTTGCTTTTGTGCAGCTGCGCATTGAGCGCTGTGACGGTGGCTCGCTGGGCGACGACGGCGGGACAGACGTCGGGACTCATCAGGGTCTCCGGCACAGGCACCATTTTGGAGGCAGCAGCCAAGGGCCCGCCCACGGGCGTCTGCCCAATGTAGGTTTGTTCTGCAATGCAATGAAAGGAACAACAATTAGAGCTGACCAGGATCAGGAGTGTGCTATATACCATTGTAAGGATTTGGCGTTATATTGCGAGGCGTCGACTCCGTGGAGTTGTAGGTCTTCGTGGTCACGCTGCTCGACATGCCGGACATGCTGGCCAGCGAGTAGCCGTCGCCCTCGTTGCGTATGTTCTCGATCAGCGAGGTGCTCATCTGCAGCGAGTGGTGGCCCGAGATGCCGTTGTCGCTGCTGATGCTGTTGTTGCAGCTGTTGCCATGGTAGCTGTTCGCCATGGACTCCGGCGAGCCCTGGCGCCCGCTCAGGCGAGTAACTAGGAGAAACACAGGCAATTACAGATTAGTTAACAAACGGAAGGTCTATAGAGGGTCTCACAGCGCGGCGACTGAATGCGACTCGTGGGTTTTTTGCGATGCGAAGAGGGCGACGTGCTGGCCGAACTCGCGTTTGCATTATCCATGATCTCCTCCTGGAGCTGCCGCTGATGGTGCTGCGCTTTGCTTAAGATCAGGCGCAACTTACGATCGTTCTCGTTCTCCAACGCCTTGCCCACTAGTGGGCAGGCCGAGCTCAGATACTTGGCCAGAGCCGGCTGTTCACCCACACGAAACTGACGCCCGCGTCCCTGGCTGTACAGCCACTCGGCCTTGAGACTCTCGATGGGATCCACCACATAGCCGTCAATGTACTTCAGGCTCATGCACCAGTTCAGCACAAAGGGACGATAGTCAAAGCCGCTAAGGGAGGAGAGCAACTGCATGAGAGGGAGGAGATCTCGACGAATTCCAGACTTTACTTACTCCATGCTATTGGCGCCCATTGTCATGATCACACAGGGATTCTCGGTGATGAAAATGCTGAGCAGGTTCGTCAGATGCGACAGCGTGCAGATTTCGTTCAGATCGTTTATGCTGTTCTTGGCCAGATTCAGGGTCTCCAGGGAGACGGGCAAGTACTTGTCGCACTGGCGCAGATGGGTCAAGCGGTTGCCCTGCAGGTGGAGTTCGCGCAGGGATCGCAGGTAGGATACATCCGAGATGCAGCTAATGCTGTTGTCCGCCAGATTCAGGCACTCCAGGTTCACGTTCGTGTTCAGGTGCTCGATGGTCTTGATGTTGTTGCCCTCCAGGTTGAGCACGCGCAGATGGACGCAGTCCTTCAGGCCCTCAATCGAGAGTATGCCGTTGAAGGAGAGGTTCAGCTCGCGCAGGCAGTGGAGCCGACAGACGCCATACATGCGCAGCAGCTGATTCTTGGCCAGCGACAGCTGAAAGGGCATAAAACGGATATATTGGCATTCTATATATGTATATATCTGTTGTATATGGTCACCGTTTCGATCTTCAGATACGAGTCAATGTTGTCGATCTTCTGCAGCTCGTTCTCATCCAGTATCAGCTTGCGTATGTTCTGGGCATCCTCCTGCTTTGGCACCTTCTTCAGCTGCTGCTTGCTCAGGTTCAGCGTCTGCTTCTCGCTGCAGCTCTCGTCGCCTGCAAAAGAAGGCCAAACAGGCGTGTGAGCAGGGGCGTGTAAACACTGATGAAGTCATCGCCTGTCTGTGCAGTGGCAGGTGTCGCGACTCGTGGGGGTGGCGCTGTCCCCACCCTCAAAAGTAGACTGCGAATTGCAATGCACGCCGAGCCGAGCCGAGCAAACGCCGCTTGCGGCAGCCACAATTCAGTTTATCACGTGAACAGCTCTAACTGCAACTTACCACTCATTTTGTAACAGCCAAATTCCTGCACTTGCTAGCAAATGTGCAAACGCAGCCAATTTGTCAGCATTCGATGGCGTCCGCTACGAAAAATCAATGTTTGGGAATGCGAGCGCCCCCCTCCTTTTGAAACCAGGGCTGCACGCCTATTCTCAATAACATTACCACTGTTATTAACAGCGCACTGTTTTATTAGAACACTTAAATAACGCAATTTCGACTGCAAATTTAGCTACCTTTGCCTAAAGTTTCTGAATATAAACTTTTAAGCTGACGGACAGCGGCGACTCGATATCAATAGACGATAACAGTACTCATGCTGCGTGGTATTATGAAAGTGCCCAAGCTGGTCACACTGTTCGTGTATAAATGGCGCTTTATTTTGAAATCTGGGTTTGATGTGTTCGTGCACACAATTAAAAAATATATATAAGTATATGAAACAATAAACTAAAATTAATTTGTTGGTTTTCCCTTGGCTTCGTTTGGGTCAACCGATTTGAAATATTCACCAACCAGGCACGGCACTTGCTCCAGGTCCTCCATCAGCTTCATCTCCTCCTGCAGATTGTTCAGATACATACGCTGGACGCGGCGCATCATGGGCGCTATCACTTTCGTGTTGACTATTTCCTCGACACAGCATTGAAAGTGAGACTTGGCCGAGTGAACTGGAAGCGAAGTAGAATTATCTTTAGACTCACTCTCAGCCAATTTGGAGTTTCCGTCATTCCCGGCCGGATTAGTGGCTTCGGTCTCCTCCGAGAAGCCCAGCGAGGGCAGCTGCAGAACTTTGCTGATCGACCGCTGCAGTATCTCCTGCATCTCGATCTGCGACTGCACCACAGTGCGCAGATTCTCGCCACTCTTCGTGGTGATGACGGTCCGCGCCGAGTTGGAGGAGGCGCTCTCTTCAGCCCCATACTTGGCAGCGAGCTCCTCCTTGATCTTTCGGCAGCGCGCGTGCGTCGACTCCAGCATGGACAGGGCGCTCTCCAGCTTCCGGGGCAACTGGTCCATGGGTATGGAGAGCAGCTGCTCGCTGTGCTCGCTACGATCGCTGTTCGCATACATCGAGTCCTTGCCGAACTTCGAGTTCTTGTACAGCAAGCAGTCGCCGTCGGCGCCCTCGGGCTCCGGCGTGTCCTCCTTGGGCAGCGACGGCAGCCGATAGGCACCTCTGGACGGCGGCACATAGTTGAACAAGGACTCCGACTTCTCGCAGCGAAGTCGCGGCTCAATCCTCGATCTGTGCGTTCCACGACTCACCACAGTTTCCCCTTTCGGCGGACGCGGATGCTGTTTATAATGCTGATGATGTGGAGGATGTTGCTGCTGCTGATGTTGGTAATGATGTTGCTGATGTTGCTTATGCTCTTTCTGATGCTGTTGACGCGGCGGTTGCTGATGATGTTGCTGCTGCTGCTGCTGCTGATGGAGACGTTGTTGCTGCTGTTGCTGCTCCTTTTCCCGCTGTTGCTGCTCCTTTTCTCGCTGTTGCTGTTCCTTTTCTCGCTGTTGCTGCTCTTTTTCCCGCAGTTGCTGCTCCTCTTCCCGCTGTTGCTGCTCTTTTTCCCGCTGTTGCTGCTTTTTTTCTCTCAGCTGCTGCTCCTCTTCCCGCTGTTGCTGCTCCTCTTCCCGTTGTAGCTTTTGTTGCTGTCGTTGCTGGCGTTGCTGCTGCAGTTGCTGCTGTAGTTGCTGCAGCTGTTGCTCTATCTGTTGCTGCAGCTTTTGATGCTTCTGCTTCTGCTGTTGCTGCTGTTGTAGCTGCTGCTGTAGCTGTTCCTGCAGTTGCTGCTGCTTTTGCTTATGTAGTTCCTGCTGCTGCTTTTGATGCTGTTGCTGTTGTTGTTGCTGTTGCTGCTTCAGCTGTAGATGCTGCTGTTGCTGTTTTAGCTGTTGCTCCTTTTCCCGCTGTAGCTGCTGCTCCTTTTCCCGCTGTTGCTCTAGCTGCTGATGCTGTTGCTGTAGTTGCGGCTTTAGCTGTTTCTGCTGCTGTTGTTGCTCCTTTTCCCGCTGTTGCTGCTCTTTTTCCCGCTTTTTCTGCTCCTTTTCGCGCTTCTGCTGCTCCCTTTCCCGCTGTTGCTGCTCCTTTTGCTGCTCCTTTTCCCGCTGTTGCTGTTGCTCTTGACGAAGCTGTTGCTTCTTCTGCTGCTGCTCCTTCTGCTGCTGCTCCTTCTGTTGCTGCTCCTTTTGTTGTTGCTCCTTTTGTTGCTGCTGTTGCTGCTTCTGCTTTTGTTGACCATGACGCAGGCATGTCTGCGTTGCCTTCTGCACCAGCTCCTTGGGCTGCGTCGGCTTCTGCTTGCCCTGCAGCGCGTCCTTCGGATTGTTCACCGCAAATTGTTCCAGTTGCCTTTTGAATCTATGCTGATTGAGCAGCGTGGCTGCACTCTGAAAGGGAACCATTAAAGCTAACTATTATCGAGAGCAATTGCAGCTAACCGTCTGGGTAGGCGCCGTGAAGGTTTGGCAGGCCTTGTACTTAGTATAGACATCCATTATGCATTGATATGTGACTGTTTTCCAAGGGAACCTCGTTCAATTTTACATGAATAATAGTATGAAAGCTCAGCAGAAGTTTCATATAAAATATATAAGCTTTTGTTGCCGTAGTAAAGGGGTTAAGAACCCAGCTTCAGTTAATGATTTCACACAGTTACTAAATTTTCAAAATATTCCTTGGTCTTCAAAATGGAGTGACACTACCCACAAGACCTACCTGACCTATATTCCCTTAAAAGTATAAAAGTATAGAAATGTAAATATTTATTTTCTAATACATAAAAAAATAAATAAAATATAAAAAAAAAAATTAAAATAAAAATAATTATAATAAAAATAATAAAATAATCAGATACAAAAATTAATACAGAAAAAAATAATAAAAAATTATTTTAAAAAAATAATAGACAAATTAATAATGCAAAAAATAATAATGACGAAAGCATAAAAATAAAAAATATTAAATAAATATTATAATAATAATAAAAATAAATAAAAAATTTATCAGAATTTAAAAATCATAAATATTTAATTTTATTCATAAAGAATAATAAAATACAAGAAAAATTAAAATCTCAGAGAATTTTATTATTATTTAAACATCATAAAAAAATCAATTTTATGTATATATAAATTATTAGATAATAATAAATAAATTGCAATCTCCCTTGCCACTACTACTACTACTACTACTACTACTACTACTACTACTACTACTATCATCATTGCCATAATCATTATTATCATCATGATGAGCGTCGTCAAACTAACTTTTAAGCTGCTTCCCATGTGGCAAACGCTTAGCAAGTTCCGGAATCAGTTGAGCTTCTGCACAGGATGTGCAGCACTCTCTCGCGCGCTTCTCTCTCTCTCTCACTCTCTCTCACTCTCTCTGCTCCACTATTTGCCTTTTGCAGCTTGAGTCTCAGCGGGCTGTGGGCTCTCCAGTCGTTTGCTGACTTTCAACGTTGTCGGTTGTCGCTGTCGTCGTCGTCGCCGCTGTCGTTGTTGACTGCCATTATTTTAGGCTATTCCGTGTTCGTTGTTGTTGCTGTTGTTGCCGTTGCCGTTGCTGCCGTTGTTGTTGCTGCTGCTACTTTGCGTTGCACGTCGCTCGTGGGCCCCCCACCCCCCTTCACCACTTGCCACGCCCCCTTTATCGGCTAGTTCGCAAACGTGCCGCGAACGCGTGTGTCTCCTAGCCTAGCCTAGCCTATCTCTCTGCGAGCCCATGTGCGTGTATGTGTGCGTGCGTGTGTGTTGAAGGCAGCAGCATGGCCCGCAAAGACAGCGCAAAAAAACGTTGCATACTCGCGGGCGCACCGAATAATGATTTTTGCGTGTGTCGAAACGAAATGCGGAATGCAAATTGAAAGTCAGCTGGAAAAACGTAAAAGTAAAAGTAAATGTAATCAAATCCAACTTCAACAGTGACAAAGTGAAGAGAAAATAAAATTCAACTAGAGAGCAAAAATATGCAGGCAGCCAAAGCGAAATCGACGCTGAAATACAAATCTGACATTGGCAGGAGCACGCAGCACACACACACATGCAGAGGCGACAACAGCCTGCGTCCTGTGCCCAACATTCTGGCCGATGAATGAACTGACATCAAACTTGACGAGCATAATACACACACACACACACACACACACACACACACACACACACAGACACACACATAGACACAGACTAACACACACTCAGACTCAGACTCAGACTCGCGCAACATTTAAAAGCACATAAAAAGGCAATTTTCGTAGATTTCCGCGTGCCCTTGTCAAACTAACAGAAATCGAAATAGAAACTTCCCACTCGGAACGTGCCGCGCATTTGCCAACAGCAGCTGCAAGTCAAATAAAATATAGCAAAAATAAATAAATAAAAATAAAATAAAAACACACAAAAAAGAAGGTGGGTCAAGTGCAAAAAAAAAAGAGAAGAAACTAAAAGAGGAAAAAATTTCATTTTATTTAACTAGTTGTATACACGAAATGCTGCCGCCCACAACAAAAACTCATAGCACGCTTTGCAGCGCGCTGCTGCTGCTGCCGTTGCCGTTGTTGTTGTTGTTGTTCGACTAAGACCCAAAAATAGAGCAAACGATTACAGCACACACACATACATACATATATATATATATATATATATAGTTGTGCATATGCACACACATTTACATATGAAGCGCAGCATAAATCATAAAGCTTTGGACAGCTCAAATTGTAGCCAAATGTCAATATAACACTTTTAAGTGGAGCCACTGAGCAGTAGAATGAGTGAAAGAGTCCAGAGAAAAAGAGAGAGAGAGAGAAAGAGAGAGAGAGAGGAGTGGAGTGGCTGTTTGTACATAGGCAAGCCCAACGTGTTTTTCCAACAAACAACACGCATGCAGGAAGCGACAGGCGGCTCGGCGTAGGGGCGTGCTTAGGCAAACTCCTGTCTGCAGCAATTTCACTTCCTTGAAATCCATGTGCACAACAACAGCAACAACTCACACTCAATTTTCAACTCACACTCACGCTCTCGCTCATGCCTGCGACAGGCTCTCTGCGCAGTCGCTCTCTCTCTCTCTCTCTCTCTCTCTCTCTCTCGCACACTCTTTGCTTTGCTCGTATTACAGCTTTTGGGCTCGCTTGGCTCATTTGTTTATTTTTAGTTGCTGTCATAGTAGCTACACACACACACACACACACATGCACGCCCACCCACTCACACTTGAGCCACAGCCAGCCACTTGTGTGTGCAATTAAGTTGCAGTTAGGCTTTCGACCATTATTAATGGAGTAGGCGCTCGCTCGCTCGCTTGCTCGCTTGCTCGCCTGGCAGCCACATGCGCTGACAGGCAAAGTTATGCCAAGTTGCGCCTCGTCTAGCGCCCGAAATTAGGAATCAAAAGTGGTTCAAGGTCGTGCCACATGCAGCAATCAAATAGCTAAACGAGGTTGTTGCACCGACTAAGACTGGGCGAGGGGAGGGAGAGGGGGAGAGAGAGGGATCTCTTCCCACTTTTAATGCCCGCATTAAACCAAAAGCCAAACGAAGATTTGTGTGCGAGTGTGGCGAAAGGGAAAACGTTCGCTTTGGGACTTGGGGGCTTGCGTGTCGCGGCAGTCGCGTCCATGACATGTCGAGGCCTCCTTCATGGAGCTCACGTGTCAGGTGCGCCCCAAAACAACAGCCAAAAGCTAACAGCTACTGCGGTGTTCATTTCACCGAGTCGAGCATAAACGCACACATAAGCCAATGATATGCATAGCACACACACACACACACAGCTCGCTAAATATCCCGTTAGGAGCTTACGTAAGCAGCAGCAGCAGCAGCAACAGCAGCAGCAGCAGCAGCAGCTGCCTACCATTAGTGTTGAGCACCTTTTTTTCGGGAATTAACAAGCGGCAAGCTGGCAACAGCTCGCCCAGGCGCCAGCTTAATGAGTCCCTAATAGATCTGTCAAGAGCGGACCCCTTTCCATATCCTTCACATCCTGCTGCTAAGTGTTTAGCTGCGCCTATTTAATTGTATGAAATATTTCAAATAATGAATTACCCAAAGGATATTACAAATATGAAATACGTGCTGATTTTACAGAGATCTAAAACTTTCACTGGAGCTAATGAACTAAATAGAGGGGTTTGGCTTGCTGAGCTCTCTTTACGTTAATTCCTGTATGATATACATATGTGGACAAAATATATGTGATATACATATGTAATCAATTCATTCTTTAATACATATGTATATGAATGCTTAAGCAGACTTTAGCAAACTATTCTCATATGAATTTGTGACTCACTTGATTTGTTAAGCCTTTTTGACTGCTTATAAAACTTTTCTTACAGCCCCTTTCACACGATATTTATTTCTATTTTCATATGGGAAAATTTAATTTCCCAAACAGTTGCTGGACTATTGATATTGATTGAGCTCAGTCGGCTTGAAGTTGGACAACAAATTATAGCTTACATTATGCCAAAACTTATATTGAAGTCATTGCCTAAGGCATGCCGTATGCATATCGGAGACAGAAGTTAGCCCTAAGCGAATCAGCGGCTAAATTGAAAATAAATTTGAGCAAAAAGTGGAAACGAACTCTAATTCATAGCCATTATTGCCGAAGCAAATATTGAAAGCAAATGAAAGTCTCAGGAGTGGACTCTTGGCAATTGAAATTGTCCCAAAACTCACGCAAGAAGTAATTCTGAGGTTTCTAATTAAATATTGTAAACATTTGATTGGTTTATTTAGCATATAGTGTATAGGGTATAGGATACCCTAGCATACCTTTATATCTATGCTATCTATGCAAATGTACTATTCATAGGGTTTTCCCAAACCCATGAAACATTTCTAAGCTGACCTGTAAGCCAATTGTACCAAATGAGCTTTAGAATAAACCTGAGCCACAATTGGCAACCTTTGGCTCCACTTCTCTCACAGTAAACGTTTCGCTTGGTGCTTGGATTTTACATTACAGTTTTTATTATGTACGAAAAAAAAAGTGCCACGATCAAATTTTAAAAGGAAAACATACGACAAAACACTTGATCACAACTCGACATTACGAACATCATCCAAAACGTGTTTTTTTTTTATGAAAAGTAGCTGTTGCGTAACATGCGCATACCCGATGTCCGGGCGGGCCTGATGCGAGGCATCGAAGGATATATGTGGGACCATGAGATCCGTCTCTCCTTGGGATGTTCGGCCCTGAGGGTCTGCATCGACATTCTCGGCTCGGGTGTACTATAATATTCCGTGTGCCTTATGCGCGGATACAATTCACATCGATGCAGAAGCTATATACCCTATATATAATTATTTAGGATTTATGACTGGGATTACATTGTTGTGTTACCTGTTGCATGTTCATCTCGAGTAGATAAAAAAATATTTTTCACTTAGAAATTTGGTAACTTGAACTGGAGAGAGAAAAAAGAAAGGGATAGAAATTTTAAGATTTTGAAAAATTTTTGGATTTTGCTGAAGAAATAGAAGTGTAGTCCAGGAAAGTCACAAATCAACTCCGCCTGACGACCACATTGGGGCTAACACAAGTAAATCTGATCGGAGTGGGAAATCAATGCTTGCTTTGTTTTTGTGTTCGCTCATTGCGTATTATTATTTTATTATTGTAATTATTATTCATATTTAATTTATTGCCATGTTTGCTAAGCAGCTATTTGGCCAGCTAATTGATTATTTATTAGCATTCGCAATTATGGCCATAAGCTGAGCACGAAACGTGCCAAAGAGAAAGGCTGGAATTTGGTCTAGCACTAAGTGTACTCGTCTATTGGCTATGTGTTGAAAATACGTTTATATTTGTGTAGTAATAAATTACGTTGTAAACATTCATCTTAATTAAAATTCACTATAAACTGAATGACTATAAGCTGCAATAAATGATTACTTAAAAAATATAAATAAATAAAAACGTTCGCCTAAAAAGTATTGCATACTTTCAGGATGCATCATAAATTAATCGGATTGCATTGCATACTTTCAGGATGCAGCATATATTAACCAACTGTTGAAAATAAGAAAGAAATATAGTTTTTATCATTTTAAAAGCTTTTACAGTGCTTTTCGCATACTTACAAAAACCAAAAAGATAATTTCCTTCCAAACTGAAGAGGCCACTTTTAATGCTTCCTAAGAAGCCTTCCTTCTATTAACATCAATGGCATACGCTCCAGCTTCTCTTGCTGCTCCGCTGCATTAATTACCCAGTAGAAATAATTATGTAAAGTCTGAAGTGAAGAGTAGAAAAAATCATTATGCATTATGTTTTAGTGGGCAGTGGCAGAGGGCGAAAAGTTGGCAGCTGCATTTTAATTGAACGCCACAAATGACGCGACCCGCAATCCTCAGCGGAAACGGAAGCCAATGAAGTCAGCATAAGCGTTAGGTAGGTTAGGTAGCAGCTAGCAGCTAGACGCTGACGCCCTCTGGCCTGCGCTGTTATTCCCTCAGCTGCCACTGTTGCTGCTGCTGCTGTCTGTGCTGCACGTCTGCTAATGAAATATTCATTCGTAATCGATAATTCCGCAAAGGGAAGGGGCTAGGGCAACGCGGCGGCATAATAAGGCAGCCAGCGCCAATCCGACAGCAACTGCTAGCTAAGCCGTCGTAGCCCCAGCCCCTGCCGATCAGCGACCTCTATACATACATATATATGTATATATCTATGTATGTGTGTGTGTGTGTGTCTTCCGCATTGAGCGTCGCCATTGAGAATTTGGGCCGAGAGTCTTGTTGTCTGCACAGCGCACAGCGCACAGGCCACAGTCCACAGTAGAAAGTTTACAGTTCATAGTAGAAAAATGGCCATAATTCAGTCTAAATTTATACGCAGTTCGAGGTTTAAAAGTTGCCGGCTGAATGCATAAATCGTACTGCTCCACAGCATTCTATGCTGCCTCCTCTCACACACACACATGGCGTATGCGTGATAAGTGACAGCGGTTGCCACAGGTCAGCTCGGTTCATCAATATTATCATAAAGGCGACTTAGCACTGTTATGCCAAACCAATTTGAATATATTTCCTATAAATAAGAAAGTTTCATTCAATAAAATTTGGCATAAATAGTAAATAGACAAAAATGCACAGAGATTGCCTTAAAGAGTTTCAGAAGTTGCTGCGGATTTGAAGTCGTTTTAGTTGAGGCTGATTGAAGTAGTTATACTAAAATGAATTCAGTTTAGAATTGATGATATAATATATAGAGATATATTTGCATGAGTGTTGATTATTTGTATAAAGTATGTAAATGTGTTATTTAAGTTTAGCCAAAGGTCATGGGCAGCATTGCTATTCAGTTTGGAGTCATTCATATGAATAGTATATATGTCCTGGCAAAGCCATTCTCAGTATTTCTCTCTCTCTCTTTATATTCTTCTTCTTCTGCTTCTTTTCTGCTTCTTCTTCTGTTTCTTCTTCTGGTTCTTCTTCTTCTACCAAGCACTATAATTAGCTATTTTAATATTAGGCATACAAATATTTACTCTGAACTGCAGAGATGGAAGTAGTCACGTAGTCTGAGCTAATTTATACATATAAATATATATTAAATAAAATAAATATATTTTATATACATACAACATTTATATATGCTCTTCAGACTTTAAATTAATATTTTTAAAAAATTTTAAAAATAATTTTAACACGACAACTTGCAAAATGAATAGTTATAGTTCTCTCAGATCATACCAAATATAACGTATACGACACGTGTCACCACTTAAAAGTATTTTGCTGCACAGCAGCTCAGCTGCATATTGACAAAGAGTTAATCCAAGCCAAAAACTAATCTAAAGTCTCATAAGAAATTTAAAAGAAATTGTCTGTGAAAAACTAAGCTTAAATGCAATTAAATTTGCATACGTCTGCATTTTCATACAAGCCACAAAATCAATTAAATAAATATTCTAGTGACTCGAGCTTAACTCACATCTTGATTGATTGCATACAGATATCCGCACATATTATTGCTATATTAAAATACACTTTAAAAAACCTATTTATGCCTGCGTGTGTGTGTGTGGCTTGGCTTGGCCCCACGCCCAAATAGCAGCCCATTAGAAATTCTATTAAAAGTTATTTACGGTGCAACTTTCGGTCCATTGAATGCGACAAAGGCTGACTGGCTCGAGTAGACTTACACTCACACAGGCATGCATGCACATATATGTATAAAAAGCTACTCGTAATATGAGCTCAAGCTCAAACAAAGGCCGAGCATTGTCTATGCACGTTCATAAATAAGAAATGCAGCAGCGTTGGCACCTCAAATGAACCCCCAACTCTCTTCCCCCACTGCCCACTGCAGTCCCGCCCAATTGGTGTCCAAAGTCGAAGCGAAGCGAAGCGAAGTCGAAGCATTGACAATAAATTTGCATGCAAAGCACTTCCGCTAGGTGGCGCTCCCTCACCCGTTGCCAACTCCAAAAGTACAGTAGGTGGTGCAGCGGCTCAGACTGGCAGAAGCCCTTGCCCCTCCCCCAAGACCAAGTCAGTTTATATGCAGATGAGCATAATTGATTTCAAATTGTGCAAAAAGCCTGAAAGGCCTGGGGATTGGGGCAGACGAGCCATAGAGGGGCGCGCTTCATTGTCTACGGCAGAAGGGCTTAATGTTATAAGCGCATTGCCTCAATAGAGATAGAGCACGTCGGCAGATGAAGATGAAGAAGATGCTGAAGAAGAAGATGATGGGGATGAAAGGGATGATGGGCATGAAAGATGCGATGAAAGGCGAGCGCGCACTCATTAGGCACTCGAGGCAGCCAGTGCATATCTGCAGCGATAACAGGCCACAGATAAGCAGCGGGCGGGAGAGCAGGGGCAGAGCCCGATGCTTAAACTGTAAACTGGAGCAAGGACAACGGTGGCAGCAGCGGCAACAACTTCACGAGCGAGAGCACAAAATGGTTACATTGCCTGTCGACTGTCGACTCTCACACACATGCACACAGAGAGAGAGAGAGAGAGAGAGAGAGAGAGAGACACATATACATATATACAGTTACAGCAACGGCATATGTGCAGCAGGCAGTCAGGCAGCTGCCTGTGGCATCCTCTGCAGCAGGTTGACTGGCCAGCCAGCCAGTTGCAGCTGCCCATTTTTGTTGTCCCGCTGCCAGCAGCGAGTCCTTGTGGTGCAACAACAGCAATGACAAGCCACCTTCATTTGTGTCCTGATTATGACAACTCAAGGAAATGCGGCCAGCCAGGCCACCAGGCCGTCAGGCAGTCAGCTTTTGGCAAGGCCTGAAATGTACCAAAAATTCTCCACGGAGTTGCTTTCATGCAAGCATCACATCACACACACACTGCTTTTGTCTCTATGTTAATTGCCTGGGTGTGTGACACATATATGTATATAAAAAAAAAACATTTCATACGCGCAGGGGCAGGTCGAAATTCAATTTGATTTCATTCCGAGTTGGCAGTTGGCAGCCAACTGACAATGCTCGTATCACTATAAAAATCAGACAACATCAGACGAGGTGAGGTCGCCGCTTAAATGCTCTTGCGTGGCTCATGGCGTTCCCTGATGTTAATCTATGACTCAATTCCAGCGAAATATTTCAAAACGAAAACTCTTTTCGTGCTGCGAGCATGCGGCGCTTAGCTCAGCCACAGTGTTGCCAAATGTCCAAAAACTAGCAAATGTGCTAAATATGCCAGCAAATTAAGTTGATTTCATATGCAATATGCTAGAATTTGTTGTAATTGACAAAAGTTATAGATGCAACAGCATGTGATTGACATAACTGAGAGGCATGATGAGGCAAATGAACGAGTTTATGGGTTATATATATATTGAGCTGGGCAGAGAAGATTAAGAAGGTGTTATCCTTCGGATCCCTCAACAAAATTCCTCTTATATATAAATAAATAAACAAATAAACGTTTGCTTGACTGCATTCAAGCAAAGTTATCTTACCATTAGCTCCCATCTGTCATTATGACTGCTACCTGGCACCAACTCCCCATTGAACGGAAGCAGCTCTTATCGCACCCCACTCTAAGCCCAGTTTCATTCCTTTGCAGACGCCGGCAACAGCTGAAAATAGAGCAATACTTACTAAAGCAAAAGGCTCGAGGGCAGGCGAGCTAGTTATAGACGCCATAGAACGCCGTCGCAGGCATCCAATTTTGTACGCCCAGGCCACGCAACGGTGATGTGGGACACATCCCGCAACGGGCAATGCAACAACCCCAACGTTATATACCGTCTGTATCTGATCTATATGGCACGGACGAGATAGAACTGCTGCTGGACGAGATACGTGAGCTGGAGCTGGAGCCGGCCTGCTGTCAGCTGGACGATGAGCAGGACTTTGAAATAGCTGGCAGCAGGGCCGGCGAGCTCTCGCTCTCGCTCGAATCGCCGCTGGGCACGTGCACCTCCTGGGACTCGCACGCCAACTACAAACAGCAACAGCACACGCCGCTGCCATGGGGCGTCGCCCTACACTGTGATCCGCAACACTTGAAAACGCCTACAGGGATTGTGCGCATACTACTGGTGGTAAGCCGAGCTACAGACCATAATCCTGACAGTTAATCAGCACTTTATTATTGTCCTGTCCGCACAGTTATCCTCGGCCGTCTGTCTTGCCTGCGAGTGCTCCGCGGGCACCGTGCAGGTCGGCCTCTTTCTACTGCCACTCATCGGGCGCCTGAGGCTGATGGTCTTCTGTGCGCTCTTCTCGCTACTCATCACATGCCTCATGATCTTTCTCGATATATCGCACATAGCGCTGATGTTCCCATTCAACTGGACGAAGGTGGTACGTATACGTGATCTCGCTGAGAAACTCATAACTAAATCTCTCTCTCTCTCTCTCTGTTTGGCTTAGAACACGTGGATGTACCTGAGCATTGGTTTAATATTTATTTTGAGCTCCACGCTGCTCGTCCACATGGTGCTCTATGCGACCGAGTACACCTGGGTATCCAAGCACTCCAAGGACACGTTACTAGCCACAGGCGTAAGTAGCTCCATCATCCATAAGTAATTCGCATTAATTTCCCCTTGCTTTGGCTTAGCTAATTGGCTACATTTGCGCCTTGGAGGCGCTGCTGTTGTCGGGCATCGCCTCCTGGCCCTGGTCGCAGTATCGCCAGGTGCCCGACGACGCCAGCGAACTGTTCATCGAGGATCGCGAAATGACGCCGATGAGCCCCATCAACAGCACCGATCTGCAGCTACAGCCAGACACGGGCCACACCCTGGCGCCCTATCAGCACAGCAGCCAGACCAATGGCAATGCGACGGCGCCCGATGCATACAACCAACAACAACAACAATCGTCCTATAATCAAAAGCCTTATATACCTGGTGAGTTGTGGGACAGAAGAAACTTGAACTTTGAAGTGGGCATAGAGACTGTGAATCTGTTTATTAGAGATACAATAGAAACTGGATTGAAAGCAGCTGAGATTTTGCTATATCCCTACGCCAACAGCTAGTAGTATGTACTGATTGATCCTTGCAGGATTATAGATCTATAGGAAATCATGTCCATGTGTGTAGCCTAAAGTGTTATCTTCATGAAACCATTCACTTAGTTGTAGCTGGTTTAACATCCATTTACAAATCGTCCACTAAATAGTTACAAATTAAAATCAGCTGAAAAGTATGCTATAGTTTTTTTGCTAGAACAGCTTGCCTTTTCTTAAGTGCCCCGGAGTTGGTTTAAAAGCATTTTAACTATGAATACCAATTAAATTAGATAAATTTAAATAAATAAATACTACATATATATTTTTATACTCACCTCTAAACTCTTGTCTCGCTTTGCAGCCAAACGACCCAATGAGCTTAATCAGCGGCCAACATTGGGTCACACACAAACCGCACGGATGAAACCGAATCAGCGTTACCGCGAGGGCTATCACTACCAGCCGGTTGCCACGTCCACGTCCCGCCAGAGTCCCACGTTCGTTGTGGGAGACGATCTGGGTGCCGGTCCATCCACATCCCGTTCCAATGATAATTCTAGTGCGTGATAGTTTTTATTCCTCAACGACAAGAACAGCAACAACAAATTTATATAACAAACACTTTGTCCACAACAACAATGTTGAGGTTGCATTTTGGTCAATGTAAAACAAAAACAAAACAAAAACAAAAACAAAAAGAAAACAAATTGTTGATTAGTTTAAACAAAAGTAAAAAAGCAAAACTCGTAAAGTTGAAAAACAAAATGCAAGCAAAAACAATAATAAATTTAATATCTGTGTGTGTGTGTGTATTTACGAGCAGAACTTTAAAGAATTTAAACCAGATGAACAGCAAATGAAACACTAAATGAGAAAATCTAACTAAGTTAAAAGCCATTCAAAGTATAATTGTCGCATAGGACCCGAAAACTCGAGCAACATTTGGTTAGTTGTACAAAATTTAATGTTAGTCGAAAGGATTAAAAAAACAATTGAGAATAAATCCCTAATTTGAATGTGAACAAACACAAAAAATTGGCAATGCTTTGGGCCGATTGCACGACACAAAATATTTAGAAAACCAAAAAATGGATACACAAAATTTTACGACAAATTCGGAATGCGAAAAAATTCAATTTGGGAGATGACAAAATACATTTAAAGGAGTCGCATACAATGAGCATGGAAATGGAAAATCAACTTGTTATAAACGTAGTTTTGCTTATTTTTTAATAAAAACGATAATTCAAGAAAACACAGAGCGAATAATCCATACTGAAATTTTCTTTTAATTTTTGGGTCTTTTTTTGTTTCCGAAACATCTCCAAGTTGAACTTCACAAAATGCAATTTAGGTTTACTTCAGGCCCAGATCCTTTTCGATGGTGTGCGAGCAGACGGCCATCATTTGATCCTTGACACTGAGGAAATTCTTCACTGCCGCCGGCTTGGCCTCTGCCCAGGCGGCCAAGTCCCGGTAGATGGGACGACAGAACTTCATGCGGAAATTCGAGTTGGCAAACTCGATGATCTCGTCCAGGCGCTGGATAAGGCGAGCACGTATGATCAACCGATTGAGACGGAAACGCACTTCGGCGTTCCGCGACTGCTTCAGATTATACGTGTTCTCCAGCAGCTCGATTTTGCGATCCGTCAGCTCCACAATGTCCTTGCTCTCAATCAGTTTGCCCAGGAACTCAATCAGCTGGTGAATCGAAATGGGCTGGTTAATGTCCTTGCTCTTGGCCAATTCATCCACAGTCTTTGTGCTCCACTGGTTGGCAAGGTCCTTGGTCACATTCGAAAGGGACTCATCGAACCTGAAAATAATATATATTTTAGGCATTTAAATTGTATTAGAAAATCTAGTCCACATACTTGGGAATGATGGGTGGCATGCCCTCGCACTTCAACCACAAATCCCAGTCAACGACACCCAGTTTATCCTTGTGGTCCGTATCCTTGAAATAGTCATACAAGGCCCCCTTAAAGTCATCCGTCACAATCGATTTGTAGGCGAACTTCTTCAGATAGTCGCGCAGGAAGGGCTCAAAGACAGTCGGGCCGCCAAACAAATCCTCTAAGTAGCGCAGGAAAGTGGAGCCCTTGATGTAAGGTACTGAGGAGAATGCATCATCCGGTCCACAGTTGCTCAAGTCAACAACGAGTCGAGTTAGCTCCGGTGTACCAGCCAGCTGGGTACGTAGCTGAAAAAGAGAAGTCTCTATTATCTTTGCTCATGATATATAGATAATAGCTGCTACTTACACACTCCTGCAGCTCAGTCAGGTTGCTGAGCATTCGGAAGTCCAGCTCCTTGGCGCCCTGCATGCGACCCACAATCTTGGACTCGACGAACACAGTGAAGCCCTCGTTAAGCCAGAAATGCTCAAAGTTCTTATTGGTCACGAGATTCCCTGTCCAGCTGTGCGCAATCTCGTGGGCAACCACATTAGCCAGGGACTTGTCGCCTGCCAGCAGTGTGGGCGTGACGAAGGTCAAGCAAGGATTCTCCATGCCACCAAATGGAAAGGAAGGCGGCATCACAAGCAAATCGTATTGCTTCCACACATACGGCCCACACAAGTCCGAAGCGGTCTTCAGCATGGTCGATGTTTCCGAGAACTCCTCGGCGCAGGCATCAACAATAGCCTCCTCGGCCCACACGTTCGAGTTCTCGCCCAAACGGCGCGACACGAGTTTGCCAATGGCAATGGCGACCAGGTACGCTGGTATGGGCACTTCCTGCTTAAAGTGCGTCTTGCCCGGCTCGTTCTTATCGATCAGAGCACTCATCAGCGCGGTCAGCTCAGTGGGATGCTCTACAACGGCATCGTAGGTGAACTTCACAGCCGGCGTGTCCTGGCAGGGCATCACGGATCGAGCGTGTATGGCCTGGCATTGCGAGAACATGTACGGATGCTGCTTGCCCAGCGTCTGGTTGGGGTTCAGCCACTGCAGGCCACTCGCGTTGCTAGCCGTCTCGTAATCAATGCGTACGCTAAGACTGCGCGATATAGATATGATTATAAGTGGCATTATTTACAGGTGCCATATAGATTAGCTCGTTAGCGAGCTTATCGAGTGCTCCCCTACCTGCCCTTCGCTGTGCCTGCTGGCAACTCCAGTGTGAGCTTCTGACCCATATCAGGCACGGGATCGCTGATGAAGTAATTGATAGGCAGCTCCGAGCCACCAGCAAGCAACGTGGCGTTCTTGACATCTATATCACGCACATCCAGCAGCTGGTTTAACAAAATAGAAAATTAGTTAAGCTACAAACTGTAAAGTTTTAGTGCCCATTTACTTACGATGTTCTCTAGGTTGCTGGAGAGCACCTTGAACTTGTGCAGGACGCTGCCGCGCAGCTTGGTTGCATCGAAATCCACTTTCCAGTGGATGGCGCTATGCTCGGTGGTTATCAGCTCCGGCTCGGAGTAGGAGCTGGGATCAACGCTGCTCAAACGACCCATACTACGATTTCTCACCTGATAAATGGGCAACAGTTGCGTTTTCTGAAACTTTCTCTGCAGATGTGTCGTGCACAATGTTCGTCTGGCGACTGCAAACAAAAACACGGAAAATGAGAGAGCGATAAAATGGCAAGCTCTAATCAACTGCTCGAAAGCCGCGATAAGCTGTGGCCAAGTAGCAATTTAACACTATTCTCACCAGCTGTTGCGCTTGCGGAATACTTGAGACGCAATAATTGATGATCACACCAGTTAGAAATTGAGTGGGCGTTGCTAAAAAAACTGAGTATAAATGCAATTCACTGTTGACTGCCGGCAGCCGAAAACAAAGTAGCAGCCAGGGCTGCACAAGCACTATCGATACGCCATATATCGATATGATTAAATATATCGTTGCCTATACTGCACTGTTATTCAAATTGCAGTCAGCTGTTGCTCATTGCTTGTATTTTAGAGCGGGCCGAGTTGCCTGAATAATCTCATTTTCACTCGATTTTGTGCAGCGGGCATTTAAAACAACGCTTAGATTTGTAAATAACAATATTATATTTTGCTTAACAGTACTGAGGATCGTCCTAACGCAACACATAGTCCTTGGGATAATCCATAATGGAGGGGAAGTTCTCCAGCGTTTCCTTATCAATATGATCCAATCGCTGGGGCACAGTGCGAGGTGTGCGTATTTGGTTTGTCACATTCGTCAGAATCTCCTCCGGCACCTGGTCATCAGAGAACAGATGCAACCGCTGCATCGTGTGCCTGCGCTGCAGGTTTCCTCTCATGGAATTGTAGACAGCCTTCTTCATGACCATCGTGGGATCCTTTTCGTGCAGCTGCCAAGCCAGCGTCCAGGACGCACCGCCTGGATAGCCCGTGTGATGGAAATATACACGCTTCACCCACTCGTCGCCAGGCAGCGCTATTTCCTTCGTATTGATAAGCACCACATGGTCGCCGCAGTCATCTACAAAAGCAATGTTGATGTTAAGTTTGGCTGGGACCATATTTGGATTAAGCTAACCTAGAACTCGCTTCGGGATTCACAATTCTTCATTCAATTTTCGCTCAGCCGGCAAATGTTTAACAGCAACAACAACAATAACAATGAAGGCGCTTGTGACGTAACGAAGCGCACAGCAACTCGCGGTTTTTGCACACGTTTTCACTTAAAACTATTATAAATCATATAAGTTCTGCATTTTACTTACTCATCGGATGATAAATGGGCTTATGCAGGCCCATTAAGTGTGTTTTGACCAGTTGCGCGGACTCGAAAGGATTTTGCCAGGTGCAATCGTAAATGTGCCAGGTACGAGCAAATGTCGCCCATTGCTGTGAACAGTTAAATTAAAATATGCACACTCTGCATTCCACCAGTACTAACCTGTACACGCTTAGCAATAGACATTGCTATCAATAATTATTATTTATTAAAGGCACACTGAGAAAATTCTTCAAAATTTATTTACGTGCTTGCCGCGCGAAGTTAGCTGTGCGCACTACTTTGCTCACTTAAAGTTGGCTGCGCGCATGATTTTGCTCACATGAAGTTGCCTGCGCGCAACTTTGAGCACACACTTGAAGCTGGGCGCGATTTAACAGTGCTGTTAATGGCAGCACTTCCATTAACATTCAGTTAGGCGCGCCCAATTTGAAATTTTAAATTTGAAAAAATACCACAATTCAGTTTATGCTGATTTTTGTTATTTATTTTCGTTTGTAATTTCATTTAAACATTTTCTATAGTTACTAAAATTACTTATGCACTGTTTATTATTAATATTATTGAAAATACATTAGTTGTTTCACGAAACAATGTATTAAACATCCTTGGTACGTTCGCTGCCTTACAGTTTGCTTTCGTTTTGTGTTAATGGAAATATATATATATTATATATAAACTAACAAATAAGTCTAGATTTAGTTACAGTTTTCTCACTTACACACGTTTCCGTCATATTCTCTGCCTTCATTTTTCTTTAGCTTTTAATACAATTTTATGAACTTAACGTAGCTTTTTTTCTTTTAATTCGATTTACAACTGGCCAAGTGCGATTTGTTTTTAATTCGTTATATTTAGTTTAGTTAGTTTATATATATATACTCATATAATACACACGAGGTTCTTGTTTTTATTTTCTTTCTTCCTCTTTCTTTCTTTATATAATTTTTATAGTCAATTTCTCGTTTTGCTTTCCATTTTGTTTTTTTAATGTACGCATATGAATTTCGATTTTGTTTTTTTTTTGTTTTGCATTTTTAATGAAAATATATATGTATGTATATATATAAAAATTATTTACAATTTGTGTGTGTGTGTGTGTGTGTGTGTGTTTAATGAAATTCCCTACTTGACGAGCTTGTTTTTTAATGCGAAATTATTGTTAAAACTTTTCAAGTGTATGAGCATTCCTTTTTTTTTTTTTTTTTTTTATTTTTTTTTTTTGCATTTCTTTTTTTTTGCGTAATTATTAATTTAAAGAACAACAAAAAGGTTTACGTATATTACATAACAAAGTAAACGATGAAATGAAAGTCGAAACTCGAAATTGTCTCCATATTTTTGTTTTGTGTGTACCGAAACCCGCACCCGCAACCGTGGCAAAGCCAGAGGCAGAGAGGTAGTGTTAGAGAGTAGAAGCGAGAGATGAGGGGACAGAGAGTGTGTGTGACAGAGAGTATGAGAGAGTGAGACACACGTTTGAATGCCAGCCAATTGGCCCAGAGAGACTAGTTCTTGGCACCGAATCAAAAACTGAGACTAGGCGAGACATTGCACAAGCCCGCGAGCTGTTTGCGCTGTTTGACAGCGACAGCAGCAGCAGCAGCCGCAACTGGATACGCATCCTCAAGCTCGCCATCGCGGCGGGCGCCAGGGAGCGCCCAGGCTCAGAGAACTGAGGCCGGCGAGCCGGTAACTTTCTGTAGCATTTGCATCAGCTGCTCCGTGGCCGATTGTGTGCCATCGGCCATGCCCACGCCCACGCCCATGCCCACACCTATGCCCACGCCCACGCCCACAAGATTGGCCCCCATACCAGCACCACCCACCACTGCGGACGACGGCGGCGATGAGATCGATGTGGCCGCCGATGCCGATGACGAGGAGGATGGCGTCAGCGCCAGCTTGGATTCTGGAGCAACAAAAGAAGCTGAGATTAGATTCGGTACGTTTTGTCTATGGACTGCCTTGCATACTGTCATCGCTCTCCAGGTACGTCACGTACGAATCGGTGCTGTCCGGATGGTGGTGCGACGTGATGCCCGAGTCCAGGCTGCTCCCGCCGGGCGGCCCGTTCATTTGCTGCCCCGGCGGCGGGGGGTGCGGTCCCTGGGGCGGATGCGGTGGCAGCACGGGCATTCCGTTCAAATCGTAGCCGTGCATCTAGGTGGAAGAGAAGAAGAAAAGGAGATTGATTACTACCAATTCATATGAACTAGCTCATTATTGGTTCATAACTAATACTATTTGTAGAACCTTTCTAGTTCTCATGTTGAGTTTCTTTTCTATCTATGCTTTGCCGTTCCAGAAACTGATTTTAGAACTAGTTCATAACTATTAGAACTAGTTCATAAATATCTATATATTTCTTTCAATAAAGCACGAATATGGTAAATGTCCTTCGTGTTCTGAAAAGAGCCTAATCTAAATTATGAACTGGTTCATCACTGGTTCATAACTAGCTTACGAGATGCCTCATGATGCCGCTGATTCTCAACTGGTTCATAACTGACTTACAACTAGTTTACAATTGGTTCATAGCTGGTTCACAACATATATTAGGGTATACTCTACATACTCTTTATCCTCTATATCCTCTATATCCTCTATATCCTCTATATCCTCTATATCCTCTACATCCTCTACATCCTCTACATCCTCTACATCCTCTACATCCTCTACATCCTCTACATCCTCTACATCCTCTACATCCTCTACATCCTCTACATCCTCTACATCCTCTACATCCTCTACATCCTCTACATCCTCTACATCCTCTACATCCTCTATATCCTCTATATCCTCTATATCCTCCACATACTATATATTCTCTATATACTCCATATACTCTATATACTCTTCATAAAGTCCCTATATATCCCCCCTCCTATCGGTTCCTGTTCTCACCTGATTGACGAGCTGCTGAAATGCGGGCGTGTGCGTATTGATGGCCCCGTTGCTGTCCAGATCGGCGTGCAGGGCAAAGTCGCTTAAGGCTTTCCATGGCGGTTGATATGTCTGCACGTCGAGTCCCTGCAGATTCAGCGGCGAGTCGTGGCGCACGGGTGAGCTGGCAATCATGGGGATGCCCTGCATGGCGCCGTAGCCCAGCTTGCGGCCCTCCTGCAAAGCAAAAGCAAACTCAACTGTGAGAAATGATGTCCAAGAGAGAGAGAGAGAGAGGGAGAGAGAGAGAGAGAGGGAGAGAGGGGGGAGTGGGTGGCTACCTTCTCCTGTTGCATTTGCAGCTTCATCTGAATCGTCTTCTTCTTGTCCTTGCAGCGCTTGTTCTGGAACCAGACGCGAATGACGCGCGGCGACAGGCCCGTCATCTCCACCAGCTGCTCCTTCATTAGGGCATCAGGTCGCGGATTAGCATTGTAGCAGGTTCTATTGGAATTCCAAATTTCGATATAGATCAGAGCTTTAATCGGGAACTATGCCCCAGGGCACGATGCTCACCTCAAGGTATGCAGCTGCTTCTCGTTGAGCACAGTGCGCACGCGCGTGGGCTTGCCGTCCGAGGGACCCGACGGACGCTTCTCCCTAATACTTTTGTGTGAGCCTGATTCGCTGCCAGAATCTAGAAAATCCAACAAAAAAGGCAATTTCGGCATTATATTAAACGTTGAAAAAAAAAAAAACGAAAAACAAAAAAAAAAAACAAAAAAACAAAAAACAAAAAACTAAATTTTAAATTTAGATGTGTGCAGCGACTGACTGAGATATGAGGAGAGGGAGAGAGAGAGAGAGGGAGCTGGGCAGTCGATGTGAGTGAAGGCAAAGGAAAGGATAAATTGATGGAAATATTTGAGTTTTCATACTGAGAAAGGGTATACAGCTAGGTAGTATATATATATATATATATATATGCTTGATCAGGCCAACTAACTGACTTGATAGAGCCTTGTTGGTCTGCTCTACTGTGATTGTGCCTATGCAGAACTCAGCTAACTCCTAGGCCATTAAAGCTAGAGACTTGAAATTTGATATATTACCTATATTGCTGTATACCGTACAGCAGCTAGAACTTATTTTATATATTTTGTTCTATACCCATTCTTTTACATTTTATCGATAAAAATCGATAAAGTTGACTACTGCAAAAGCTAGAAGCTTTAAATTTACTGTTCATAATAAGCCTAGGGCACTATCATGCCTAGACTGCCTACAAATGATAGGAGAGACAGGAATTGAAGCCCAATTGAACTGTGGCAGGGTATATTCCATACTGTGGACAGGGTATATACCAGTCAGGTACGCCCCACTTCCCACTTGTCTTACTTAGCTGCAAGCTAAAGACTTGAAATTCCATATGTATGTATATTCCTGTATATTTTCACTTTTCTCGATACCAACTCTTTGCCGTGTTATCGATAAAAATCGATTTGTTTGCTGTTTGAGTTGCTGCAACTAACCCAGGGCCCTAGCAGGCCTAGCTTGCTAGATGGGTGAGGAGAGAGTTATAAAAGCCCCGTCTGCTCACTTCTGTTAGCAGGGTATATATAACAGTCAGGTATACCCCACTTAATTTACTCTTGTAAACTCTTGAATATGACTGAATAAGACTCTGACTAAATCTTTTAGTGACAAATAGTTATACGACCCATATATATTTAGAGAGAGAGAGAGAGAGAGAGGGAGAGTGAGCGATAGTTCGACCTCTGTTATCGGGAACTGATCTCTGGCGAGATGTGTTCCGCCCATATCGTTTGTCGATTGTCAATTGGCAATCATTTCGCTATTTTCGCACTCGCTTTGAACTGCGCGTTGATAAATTGCAGAGCAGACAGAAAGGAAGGAATGAACAGAGACGAATTCCAATAGACCGCAAGAAGCGGCCAAAAATAGCAGACGTTGGCCTGACCCTGAGTCAAACTGAAGATCAAAGAGGAGGCTGCTGCGAGAGAGAGAGGGAGAGGAATGTGCGTGGCACGAGCAGCGATGAGAGGGGGGACAGGGACGCTGGTGCGTGGTTGGTAATTAAGTCGTGTTTCACAACGGCCAAACAGCTTGTTATCGTTATCTAATTTCGATAACGATCGCATCGATGAATGGGCCGCGCGCACAGCAATCGATCAGCGGCGTTCCGTTTGAAGCCAAAGCGAAAACAAATCGAAGACAAACAGCGAAAAAGTTTTTTTGGCAAAGAGAAAAAAGAAAAAAAAAAACAACAAAAACTTTTATACAAATTAAAGCGGCCACTGTGACTGTGACTGTGACTGTGACTGCGAGCTGTGACTGCGAGTGTGAACTGTGACTGTGACTGCGAGCATAGATCAAAGCGCCGACATAAGGCAAACACACTCGAGGCTGCTGCGTGCCTCAGCCGAGTCGAGTTGAGCGCAAATACAGCAAGTGGAACTATGAATGGACGCTCGAATCAAAGATGAGAGAGGGCGGGAGAGAGAGAGAGAGAGAGGGGGGGGGGAGGGGGGGGAGGGGGAGGGGGACTATGTTTGCCTGGGTGAATGCTTGAATGCAAGCTGAAGACGCTTCGTTTGCCACAGCAGCCAAGCCAGGCCAAGTCAAGTTGAGTCCGAGTCAAGCTAAGCTTCATTCGCCAATTCGCTAGCTATTAGAGAAGAACTCTGTCTCTCTCTCTCTCTCTCTCTCTCTCTCTCTCTCTCTTTGCCTTGTTCTCTCTACTTGGCTCTAGCCCGCACACGAGCTTGCTTCTACTTTGACAACACCGCCGCTTGTTGATAAGGTCTCTACTCTACCACACTCTCTGCCTGCCTCTCCCCCTCTCTTCCTCCCCCTCTCTCACCCACCTCTAGTTCAGTTTAAACAATGAGAGATTATGTCGACGATATGGTTTGACAATTGTCGAACATTGTTTGACGTTTGCCGATTTCTATTGACACTTTATCGCGTTACAAGGATGTAACGCTGTCTTTCTAAGAATAAAACAAACCTTTGTGCGTGCCGACCCACCGTCTCCCTCTCCCTCTCTCTCTGTCTCTCCACTCTTTAGCCTAATTGGGCTAGAGTTTCCTCTAGATTCTTGGGGAATAAGTGGAGCAGTCGAGTTACGCGAAAATATCATTTGGTCTATTGCCATTCGGGCTAATTGAGTTGGCCAATTGCCCAGGTGTCGCAGGTGGGACAGAGAACTGCTTTTTGCAATTCTCATAATTGGGTAACTTGAGTTAAGGGAATTGGAAAGCTATTTGTATGAGATAAGTCTTAAGTAGAACATAAGAGAGAAAAGGTGAGGGAGAGAGAGAGAGAGAGAGGGGAGGGAGAGAGAGAGAGGGAAGGGAGAGAGAGGGAGAAAGAAAGAGTGCTGAATTAAGTGGGAGAAGGTAAGCTTTGATATATTAAGGTAAATATGTTAAGCACCTTAACATAATGTTAACTATTCTATAGGGAGAAGGAAAGAGAGAGAGAGTGAGACAGAGAGAGAGAGAGGGAGAGAGCGGGAGAGAGAGTTGAAGCTGGCCTAGAGCCTAGCATTTGGGAGTTTGTAGCTTATTATAGCATATTAGCATAATATGTTAAACTGATAATGTTAAGTTTAACATGTTAAGCTTATAAGGTTAACATGATCTTGGCATGTTAAGCTGGGAATGTTAAGATTACTCGATATATCAGATATTCTATGAGAAAGAAAGGAGGAGGAGAGACAGACAAGTTGAGAGAGTGGAGAGAAAGTGTGTGAGAGAGAGAGAGAGAGAGAGAATGAGTGAGAGAGATGCCAGAGGCAGAATATGAAAGGGAGAAAGAAAGAGAGAGGCAAAGGCAGACAACACACAGAGAGAGGGAGAGAGAGAGAGAGAGAGAGAGAGAGAGAGAGAGAGAGAGAGAGAGAGAGTGTGTGAGAGAGAGAGAGAGAGAGAAAGAATAAGAGACCAAGACAGAGAAGGAAGGGAAGGTGAAAGAAAAAAGAGAAAGGTGCAGAGCGAAGGCGGCAGGAGGAAGGGAGAAAGCAAAGATAAAGCTGCAGAGAGTCGCAGTAAGAGAAAGGCAGAGAGAATAAAGGAGGAAAGAGAAATGTAAATTTGAGTGGATTATTCAGTATATAGGGCAATCCCAACTAATGCCTATAGTTCCACATAAAACAACTGTTAATGAATCGATATACGATGAAAGTCATCGATATGTGATACTTGAGTCAACTGTAAGTAGTCTTCGGTTTGAAGTCAGTGGCAAGTCGCAATCCTAGGCCCAGGCCCCCTATCGAGTCGTTATTCAGCTGCTTGCTAAATCCCGTTCAAGGAGTCAATTAAGGACTCGAGTTGCGCACTTACCCGACATTGAGCCCAGTTCGCTGGAATGGTTGTTATTGCTAAGGTTTGTGTTGTTGTTGTTACTACTGCTAATGTTGTTGTTGCTCTCCACGGACGAGGATGTGAGGCTGCTCTGCGAGGACTTCTCGAGGACATCGTGATCCTCCTTGCAGTAGAGGGCGCCCGCATCGCGTAACGCGAACTCATCGCCTGACGGGAGAGTAAAGGAAAACACACACAATATTATTATGATTGAGTCAATAGAGAGAGAGAGGGAGGAGGGGAGAGGAGGAGAGTTAACTCACCTGGCAGCAACTGTCGGGCACAGGCGGAGCAGCGAAAACACTCGATGTGAAAGATTTTCGTCTTGGCCCGCATCACAAAATCATTTTTGCTAAAGGAGTTACCGCATTTATCACATTTTGTACCAAATAACCTGAAGAGGAAGAGGAAGTCTCGTGATTAGAAATTGTGTGTTTGTGTGTGTGTGTGGGTGTGTGTGTGTGTAAATAGCCTTGAGGGCGTTCAAGTGCGCCCGAGTGAGAAAATATTAACATTTATTTATCAAATGAAAATAAATAAAAATAAGATTGAGGTGAGAAGTGTGTGACAGACGCACAGATGCGCTGTAAACCGAGCTGGAAGCTAAGGCAATATTAAGTAACAGACCTCTGTTATACCTGCAGCTGAATTTATAGCAATAACATTAGGCATAACAGAGCTCTGTTAATAATTTAAATAGTGAGTAACAGGCTGGCATAGCAAGAACAACAGAGCTATGTTAATACTTGTTTAGTTGTCATAGCAGCAATAACAGAGGTATGTTAATAATTTAAATGCCAATTAACAGACCTCTGCTATGCTTGCATTGGCAGTCATAGCAAGAAAAACAAGCATAACAGAGGTCTGCTAATAATTTTATTATTATGTAACAGACTTCTGCTATGCTTGCATTAGCTGTCTTAACAAGCATAACAGAGGTCTGTTAGCTTTTGCATTAGCTTTCACAACAAGCATAACAGAGGGCTGTTAATTTTAATTTAAGTGAACAGAACTATGTTATTTAGCATAAACTCATGATAGCAGAAAGTTGGAGATTAATGTATGTATATTTAGATTCATTTATATTTTATTTATATATACTTTAAATTATTATTAAATGTTAGGAAAATTATAATTTAATTATTGTAAAACTAAATTTTTATTATTATAAAATTTAGTTTTATTAATATTAAATTTTTTTTTTAATTTAAAATTAAATTTCAATAATATTTTCATTATTAATTAATATAAAATTAAATTTTAAAATTATTAAATTTTAATAATATTAAATTTTAATTATTAAAAAATGTAATTTTATATATTTATTTTATTTATTTATATATAAAATTAAATTTTAAAAATATTAAATTTTAATAATATTAAATTTTATTTATTAAAAAATTAAATATTAATAATACTAAATTTTAATTTATTTTTTGCTCAAAATCTGAAGCACTTTTAAATATTTATTTAAAATAACCATAAATATTTAATTGAATTAAAAAAAGATACTATACAGAAGCTTTAATGCTTATCTTATTATAGATATACATATAAATATACTATACATAGACTATAGACTATATATACTACATCCCATCTCTACACTATAGATAGTTAAGCCAAAGCTATCTCCTGCCATAATCTCTGTAAATGTTCAGCTTTTGTCCCCGGCTTTAGTCATTTTATTTTTTACGATCTTAGGGTATTAAAAATCACACACAAAACAACAACAACAGCAACAACAAGAATGAGAAGAGTTAAATAAATAAGGGAATAAAAAGAGTTAAGTAAACGCAGCGCCGTCTTTTGTGGCCGCCGAACATCAATGATTTGTGGAAGTCAGGTGTTAATTTATAGCTTTGCACGTGCTAATCAATTATTCAAAGATTTGCATGGCAAATAGTTGGCAGCCTCCGGCCCACCCCCCAGCCACCCAGCTGTTGCTGCCGTCGATGACGATGATGAAATCTGTGAGCTGCTGGCCCAAAACAAGATTCCAGTTGGCGAGCCTCATCTAATTAACATGGCTAACAAGTGTCGAGCTGCTACAATTGCTGCCTGGCCTGGCCTAGTCCGAGTCAGCATGTGACAGCCGCTCCGAAATTTACAGGGTATCAGCGGATAATCTCAGCTGTCGGCCAAACTAATTTCCACAATTAGCCAGAGTCAAGTGGTGCTTGAGATTGGCTAAGGAACTTAAGTTGGGTTCGATTGGCAGAAACGAGATTTCAGTTTCTATCTTTACAGAGTTGCTGAAAACTTGTTGTGAGCGAAGCATATAAGTCCTTATAGAGGCTATATATAAAGCGCATAAGACTTAGACTAGACTCTCTATATAGTAGCACTCAGCAGGTAGGCAAATGCCTATGCAGATTCTCTTAAGAACTGTACCATATAGGGTATATATATATTAAGGATCGTAAGAGTTCTATGTTTTCTTAAGCAATTCCATAAACTTTCCTATAGTTTCTTATGCTTATATCTATAGTAAATTTCCTTTAATACAAATTTACTATATAGGATTCTAAGAGTTTCCTGTTGTCTTAACTCTAACTTCCCTAACAATTCACAATGTTTGCCCAATGCAAGGAAACTATTGTGAATTGTAAGAGAATTCCGTAAGCCTTCCACTAGTTTCTGATCTAAGGATCAGAGACTTTTCATTATATCTTATCTCTGTATATTGGGTAAACAAATAAATTGTAAGATTTCTAATGTTATCTTAAAGAATTCTGTAATATTTGCCCAATTCTGTTATACTTATGCAATCACTCCCTTTCACGTACTCAAGCTCTGTTAGATTCCTATACTCATATTTATTCATGGCTCTATTCATATATATTCATATTGATATGTCATATGACTCATTCGAGTCGCTGCTTACCTAACATAATCACGCTTGCAATAGGTTTTGCCATCGCGAACAAAACACGTACAGCTCTCGTCCAGGAATTGCCTGCACTCCTGGCACTTCAGGCACGCCGCATGCCACTCCAGGTCGGGCGCGACGCGCAATATATACTGATCGTGTATCTGGCCGCCGCAGCCGACGCAATGTGACAGCCGTTGTTTTTCTGCAAAGATCAAAAAAGGAACCAAAAATGAGGCATTAATATTGCCATATATCAGATCACTGCAATTCAAATAGCAAAGCTGCCTGCTATGACACTCCGCTAGGAACAGCTTCAGCTGCCAGCTACAGCACTTAACAGCAGCTTCAGCTGTTAACTTACAGCAGCTCCAGCTGTTAACTTACAGCTCATATTTAAATTCACTTTAAACAGCATTTGCCGTCGGCAATTGCCGCCTCTGCAAATCACTTTTCAGTTTATTTAATCTGCTGATGTGTTTTACATGAAGCTGGCGCTGCACTTTTAGCCAATTATGCGCCGCTCCGCTCCGTTGTAAACAAAAATAAATAAGTCGCAAAACAAAGATGGCGCTAATTAACAAATTGTTATCAAATAAGCTGACTGTGTGCCGCCCCGAAATGAAACTTTTTGAGAAAATTCATAAATCTGCTCGAAATTTTCAAGTATTTAAGTTGGCCCAAAAGTTCGAGCCAAAAGTTTGCGCCGCCAAAGGTTTGGGTGCCAAAAGCAGTCAACAGAAAAAAAGAAAAAACAAAAAAGAAATTGAAGAAAAAATCAATGCAATCATTGCCACATTATGTACGAGTGCACAGTGTTGCCACCCTGCTTACTAGATATATATATATGTATGTATATAATGTGTGTGTGTGTGTGTGCTGTAATCCTTGGCGAAAAAAACGCAGAAACTTTTGCAACAGCAAAAACTTTTCGCTTGTTGAAAAATTAAGAAAAACTTTGACGCGCGTTTAGCACGTTTTAAATGTTTCGCACACACACACATGCATACGCACACAGTATATTCGCCTAGAGTGAGCGAGCGACACATACGCAGCGCTCTCGCTGCGGCTGTTTCCTCTTTGTGTCTTTAAACGTAACGTGTGTGCATGTGTGCGTGCGTGTGTTTGTATATTGCGTATCTTTCGCACTCGCAGCCTCTGCACATGAATTATTTATAAAGGCGGAGCAGACAAGTTGCTGCCGTTGCCCGTTCGCTGCTGTTGCTGTTGTTGTTGTTGCTGCTGCTGTCTTTCTTTCTTTCTTCTTTATTTATTTGTATTTGTATTTCTTTTTTTTCGGCCTGCGCTTTTTTTCGCGTTTGCCTTGTATTTGTTGCTTTCATGCTTGAAGCACTTCAGACGCCAGCATTTACTTCCATGTGCCGTTGCGCGCTCTCGCCGATTCCCGCTTGCCCACAACCTTCGCTTAGCTCGGCCTTCAGCGCAGCTTGAAGCCTCAGTCGCAGTCGCTGCCTCAGCCTCAGCCTTTGCCTTTGCCTTTGCCATTGCCTTCTGCGTAGCATGTGCGCTTTTTTCTGCCCGCCTCTCTGTCGCGCTGCCTGGCCTCGTCTGCTCTGTCTCGCTTGCGCTCAAAGCTACCCTATTATAAAGAGGCAGTCATGTAGCTGTAGCTAAAGCTGTAGCTGTAGCAGTTGTTGTTCCTCTGCTTGTTGCTGTTCTTGTTCTTGTTGTTGTTGTGTGTGCGTGGCCACCATTTTTCTTCCCGTTGTTGTTGTTGTTGTCGCTTTTGGACAGCTTCTTTTGTATAAATTTCCAGGCTGCGTATCTTTTGCTGACTGACATTTCGCATTCATTGTTTGTTGCTTGTTGGTGTGTGCGAGTGTGCGTGTGTGTGCGTGTAGGTGTGTAGGTGTTTGTCTGCCTTAATGATCCTGCGCAGTGCGTTTTCATTTTTCTTCACACACACACGCACACACACACCGCAGCCATTACGACTCGTAATGGGAATTTAAGCGCAACTCCTGCGCTTGTATCATTTTTTGCTGTTGTTGTTGTTGTTGTTGGTTTCGGGAGTTTTGTTGGGGGTCTTTCCGCTTTTGTGGCGTATCTTTTGCATGTTGCCCAAACCGCCCCCTCGAAAATGTGTGTGTGTGTGTGTGCCTTTTTGGGGGTTGCTGGCTGACTAGGGGCTGGTGGCTGGTGGGTTGGCGCTGGCGCTGGCTTTGGCATTTGGCGCGCCGTGGTCTGCTCGATTTTTCGTTTTTCGGCGCTTTTTGCGGCACACTTTGGGGTTGCACAAGAGTGAGGGGTGGGGGGAGGGGTGGGGGTTGGGCGTGTGTAGCGGGGACAAATGCAATTTTTAGTCTCGTGTTGGTCGTCTAGGAATTTTCAACTGTGGCTAGGCCAGGCCAGCCCGGGCTAGGTGAGCTGGTCAGAGGGGAGGCGGCGGGTCGGCGGGGTGCTGCGGCGGAGGTGTGGCAGCACATGCGGCTGCTGCGGCTTTTTCACTTTTAACGAGCAACGTTTCGCAGCATTTGCAACATTTGCAACATTTTGCCGCATTTGCACGCTGCGTGTCATTTTCGCTTGTCATTCCATTTTGCTCTCGTACTTACTTATATATATCGTATATATCGTGTATATATATAAATATAAATTCTTTTTTCTTTCATTTCGGCTATAAATTTTTCAATTAAACAACTGACAACGCGCAGCAGCAGCAGCAGCAGCAACGGCAACAAAAAACATGTTGTTGTTGCTGATGTTGCTATGATCGTGGCTTCAACTTCAAGTTTTATTTGGCAGTGCTTAAACTTTTAATGGCCGCACCTTTTGGCTGCTGCTGCTGCCTGTTCTTGAACCTTTCCTTCTAGCACCATTTGATATGAGTACACTGAGCGAAAATGTCTATGCTGAATGACTAATCAGGCGTGTGGTCAAAGGCCAGAAGTGACAAAGTGAAGATATACAGATCGAGCGATAAAGCTTCAGGCATAAAAAATTAATTTTTTTAAAATTTGCTTATTGAATAAAGAATAAATATTAAGCGAAATTTATTTTAGATTTCTTGAGTATGTAAAAAAAGTATATAAAATAAATTACATTTAATTAAAATATTAAAAATAAAGATATTAAAACAAAATATTTTTTTATGTAATAAAAAAAATATATTTTAAATATTTATTATATAATATTTAAAAAATATTTTTTTAAACAATACTAAAACATATATCTAAAATGTTTTTTATTATCCAAAATATTTTTTTATAATATAAAAAAATTTTTAATTAAATTTTAAATATTTATTACATAATATTTAAAAAAATATTTTTTTTAATATAATATTAAAAATATATATATATATATATATATATATATATTTTAATTATTTATTATATAATATTTAAAAAAAATTTTTTTTTTGTTTTTAAAGACAATTTTCATTTATATTTTTTTGTAATCTTTAAAACTTATTAATTAAAAACATTATACCCTGAATTTCCATTTTCAATGGGTTCAGGGTATAAAAACTGTCTTATTTTTTTTTAATTTTTAAATCAATAAAATTAATATTGAAATTATAAAGTAAAATTTTAATTTTTTTTCCTGCATTTTATTTCATATTCATTTTTCATTATTATTAAAAAATAAATTTCTTGTATTTTAAAAAAGAAACTATTTGCCAGTAATGCTTGGCTCTCTGAAGTCTAATATCTGACCTCTGAAAAGGATATAGGTTCATAGGTTCAACTTTTTGCTGAGCTGTATATACATAAAAATCTTATAATATATTTTAAAAATATATATCAAATATTATTGTAAATTGATTTAAATTCAGTAAATGAATTCCAGATTCATTTCGAATATAATTTTATGTAAAATAAATTAAATATATAAAATATTCTGGTATGTTAATTCCACCCATAACTGCTGTATATATCCTACTATATGAAGTAAATATTTTATTTATTGAAATTCTCAAATCTCTCTTGCTTTTCATAGTGTATGCACAGCCGCAACTCGACTTGTCTCTAGATAAAATGTAAAGAAATCTACAAGGCTACAAAAAAAGGCTAAAATCGCCAATTTGCGTGCTTTACAGCAAAGAGCTGAGCTGAGTCGAGCAATACGTATCTGTATCTGGCTGGAGTATCTTGCGCGTTTAAGCGTTTTTATCTAATTACACGCGTTTCGCTCGTGTACAGCTCGAGCTGGAGTTGGAGCTGGAGTTGGAGCTGGAGCTGGAGTTGAGCTAGGGACAGGCTAAGGCTTTGATGGATAGCTTGGCCTAAGCTCAGCTCTATGAGCAGTTGAGGAACTGTCTCGGCCTGGCCAATAAACATGTCAAAGGGGAATAGTGAACGCCCAGCCTCCCAGCATCCATTGCAATGCGAAGCAGCCGGCGAGGGGAGCTGGAGCAGCGGCGGTGGAGGCAGCTGCTTATCAGTTGTCGGCAATCTTTCAAAGGAGCCACAAATCGAAGTTGGGCACAAAAATTGTGTTTGGCTGCAACCAGTTTTTGGCTGCAATGGCTGCCTGCTCCTCTGACAGCAACTGCCTCTGCTCCGGCTGCATCATTTCGTGTTGTTGTCGACATGCAAAATGCAAAGCATCGATAAGATAGAGGCGAGTGTAAGCCACAGACTGCGGCCAGGGACCGAATTATGGAAGCTCTCTTGCGCGCGATTTCCAAATCAACTACTGTTTCAGAGCTACCTCATGGACACACGTATATATATATGTATATATGTATATATATTTTTGTTGATTTTTGTTTGATTTATGGGCGCTTATACAAAGCGCAGCCACTGACGGCTGAAAAGCAAGTGCCGCCGCAACTAGGAATTTCACATGGCCATAAAAATCGACTGAGAGTCAGCGACAGAGACTCCGAATCACTTTCGGTAGTTGGCGACTGACTACGCGACTCCCACTTCTACGAAAATTTGTCATATTTCCAGGAATAAACGCCAAGTTGTTTCAGCTTGTTTTTGGCTCTTCTTTTCTACCTGGGCCGCTTTTAAAAATTAATGATGACAGCGCTGGGCAAACACGTGCCGCAGCTGTAGCTGTAGCTGTAGCTGTATCCGTGCATCGTTCGCTTCGATTTCTCGCATTCACATTTTGACAGACTCATCAATTTTGTAGATACGTAACGAGCGCTCATCCTGCCGGCCAGGCCAGCAGCCAGCCTCTGCTACCCTTTCACTGATTAGGCAACATTCGCTGCCCATTGTTTTGAGCGGCTGCGTGGGCAGAGCTGACCGCAGCCCCTCTCCCCTCTCTCTCTCTCTCTCTCTCTCTCTCTGTCTCTCAATTGTGTCTCCTTTGCCTCTGTCTGTCCAGCTGGTAGGAAGCTTTTGTGGTTTTTGATTTGTTTGTCTGCCTCCGCTTGCTGGGATCCTATCAATTATGTCCAGTCTCTCTCCCTCTCTCCCTCTCTCTTTGTCTCTCTGTCTCTGTTGCAATTTTTGTGCTTTCTGCGCTGTGATTGCCTGCCTTAAGTTGGCTTAATTAAGTGCAGTTGCTTTGACAATGACAACGTAATCTTCATTTAGCTGTAAGCCACATCAAAAACATTGTACCGCTTCGACACACACACACACACACACACATATATATCTATATCTTTTATTTGTATACAATATATAAATTTGCCTAATTAATTACACAAAACACCAAAGAGCATTTCGATTGGGGGCTAAACTCTTCACTGAAAGACGCGAGAGGGCTTACGCCAGAGCTAGAGATGGCAGCGTGAGCCGCAGTTGAGCTCTCAGAGAGCGAGTTGCACAAAGAGAGAGAGAGAGAGAAAGGGAGTTTATACTCTGACCAAGCTTAAAAAGGCATTATATCTACTATATCTATTTCTATGGCAATCTTTCACTAGTTACAAATATTCTCTCAACTATTCTCTCTCTAACTCTCTCCCATGCGATTGTATTTAGCTTTCTTATAAATTTAGCTCATACTGTTTTAGCTGGTGCTAAGTAGGGAATATCTAAATTTACACATATATCCTACTTAGCACTCAGAGTTTATACTACAAGTTTAGCTCTTATCATATATAGCTAAAGCGATTTTCAAGCTCTCAGTAGACTTTAAAATTCATAAAATATAAAGGAAACAAATTTCTAGCAATATCTTGAGAAAAATGTAGTTATAAAATTTATTTAAAATTTTACTAATAAAAAAAAAATAATTTTCTATTATGTATTATATTCTTTATTATTTTTTGCATTATTCTAAATAACTTTTAATATTTGCAAATCTTTTTCTATAATTTATAATAAATATTTTCAGTAAACAACTCTTATTTCTACCATCTTGGGCTGTCTTGGCCTTTAAGTCGAAGTCCTTCTAAGAGCTCTAACTGAGCACTGTCCTCAGTGATGCCTCACCCAGGCCCCACTTATTCCAGTGCAAAGTCTTCTCGCAGAAGTTACAGACGCTTCTCCACGCATCTTTGCTTATTTCATGTTCATTTATTCCTTGAGTTAAGTTTAATAATAAATTTATGCGGCTATATTTATCTCTAATTGTATATACAAATTAATATACAAAATGTAGTAAAATATATATATTTTATGTTTACAAAATATAAGAAAATATTTATTTTACAAAATATAAAAAAAAATATTTTTTTACATTTTGCAAGAAAACAAAATGTATATTATAATATATTGTATATTATAATATATTATAATATATAATAAAAATGTTACATAAAAAATTATAAAAAATGTATATATTTATAATACTAATTTTTTATATTTTACAAGAAACAAAAATGTTATAATAAATACATACATGTATAACATATGCAAAATATATAAAAAATTATTATTATATATTTTTATATTTTGTATATATATAAATAAAATCTTTTATTTATATTTTATATATAATATTTTAACATTTTTTTTAAATTTTGTATATAGATTTTTTTTTGAAATAATAAATAGATATGAATAATAAATAAAAAAAATAAAATAAAATAAAATATATCAATCTGTTTATATTTCTCTATGGCTCCTTCAATATTCATAAATAATATTATTTTGCAGTATCTATTTCAAGTATTTGCAATTGATTCATATAAAAAAACCTGCTAAAAATTATGAATATAATTTTAAAATATTTTCCTTTCTCTGGTTTTCTTGCTTTCCTTCATCCACCTACGCCGCTCTCCGGCAAGTCAAAATTGCTAGCTCTTCCACTCCCGCCCTCTCGCTCTCAACTATTCCCATTGCCTTTTGTTTAACTTTTTCAAAGTTTAGCAGCAATTTGTTCGCTCACTTTCTTCAGTATTTCTTACATGTATATATATATATATATATATATATGTATATATTTATATATTGTTTTCTCTGGTGCCGCCCAGTTTGATTGATTCCATTGTTCAGTGAAGTGGACAGAGTGGACAAAGAATTGATCGTGTCACGCGCTCAGCTCCGTCTCGTCGCGTCTCGATTTGAGTGTAAGCTGAAGCGCAGTCAATATAAATATAACAGAACTCTGAATCAAACAGTTCGATTTTCGATTGGATTGAGGAGGAGGAGGAGGCGGAGGAGAAGCGAAGGGGAAAAGACGACAACAAACTGAAGCTCCAAAAGAAGCCGCCGCCTGCAGTTGCTTTGAAGTGTTTGATTTGGCTCATTGTTGTTGTTTCAGTTGTTGTTGTTGCAGTTGTTGGCTGTCGTTTTATTGAAGCCAAATTTGAATACGAGACATGCAGCAGCCGAGAGGCAGTCGAGGCAGCAGCAGCAGCAGCCGCCGCCGTCGAGGCAGAAGCTGCCAATGCCGCGACATCAAAGAGTGCCTGGACTCAAAATGGACATGGGCCTGCAACACACAATTTATGCCAGCCAACAAACACACACACACACACACACATACAGAGAGAGAGCTGCACTGCTGCAACGGAAATGACCTTTTTTTTGTGCAACAAAATGCCGACGCGCTGGCTCTGCCTCTGGCTTGCTGGATGCTGCGTGTGTTGCTCGGCGCGCAGACAGATGACAAGACGCGATAGTGTCCCAGAGACAGGCGACTTCTCACACAACACGGCTTGGTCGTGGTCGCGCCAACAAGCGGGCTAAGTGATGATCATGATGGGTTATTAGGCAGGTTGCGTTGACAACGCATTTGTCTTGGCCAAAAAAAACACACACAGACAACAAACGCCGACGCAGGATCGATTGAATATATACATATATAAATATATATACAGGCATGTGTGTGTGTGTCAGATAAGCGCGACATTTATTTATGTTGCTTTAACACAAGTGTCGCCAATGCATTGGCCAAGCGCCCTGGGCCCGCCTGCCAGCTTAGAGAGCAAAGGTGAAAGCCGCCGCCTCGCAACCCTTTTCTCTCTGTCTCTCTGTCTGCGTATTCAAATCTGACAGCTCAACGTCAGTAATGAGTCGAAAAAGTGTCAAATTAATGTCAGCTTGCCCGTGGCATGCCACACACACACACACACACACACACACACACACACACACACACACACTCGCACAACTTCAATTAAAGCTCAACAACAAATTGAAATTCATCAAGAGTCGGAAAAAAACGCTATCAAAATGCAGTTGAAACTTTTTATGGTCAATGCAACATGTTGCAAATGCTGACAGCCAGCCAATACAGTTTTTTCCAATTTTTTTCTCAATTTTTTATACATTTTTTCAAATTTTTTATCTATTTTTTATCTATTTTTTTTTAGCTTTTATCATAAATTTTTTGTTATTTTTTGTTTCTTGCTGTCTAATTAGCCAATAGTTGGAGCGCTTTTTGGTCAGCAAAGAATTGACCACATTGTTGCCGTCAATTGTTGCTGTTGCCTGTTGTCTGTTGTTGCTGTTGTTGTCTGTTGGCTTTTGCCTTGGCTGGCAGTTGGCTTGTGTAAATATTTGACCCGACGCGTGTGAACTTTAACAGTTTTTATGCTTTATTTGTCGCAAATATTGCGCAAACACGAACGGACCAAGCACAGCACCTCATCTCGAGTTGCCCCCCCCCTCTGTCTCTCTCTCTCTCTTGTCTCTTCTCTTCTTTATTCATACATACAACGAAGCTGGCTTGTTTGCATTCGCTGTTGTTGCTGCGCATGCGCACCTTTTGCACTTGAGCATTGTGAATGTTGCTTTCTTGTTGCCTTGCTGTTGTTGTTGTTGTTGTTGCCTTGTTACTTGGCCAGCGTGCAACATGCGTTAGCAACATACTTTCTGCAGTCGGCTAAATATCAGTTGAATGGTGCGAATTCTACAAACAGATGCAACTAGAGAGCAGTCCACCGAGCAAATATACATATATAAATATATATATATATATATATATATATATGCATAAA